>BSXT01002152.1:0-19476 GCA_030267785.1 Phytophthora fragariaefolia | reverse complement strand
GATAGTGCATTGAATCTGGCGCAATGGGATCAGTATATCCCATCCCGTGCTCAACTTGAAGCGCCCTTCGGGCCTGAAAGGCACTTGTGCACCTTGGATTCCAATAAACATGACGCGAAATATGAACCTGCCCATATGGGCACCCAAAATGCTGTTAACGCATCAAGTGGATTTCGGGATTGGAGCACACAGTGCAAGGCCCGCTTGTTTTTGTGGCCTTTAATTACTATAACGTCTGAATGGCACTGTTTACATCCTCCGGGTATATACCCGCGCGTACAGTCTTCTCTTCTTTGCTCTAACCTCCGTAGTTATTTGTAGAGGCAGGTCTTAGCTTCATTCAGCTCCAATTTAATCGTAGTCAGTACCCCTTTCAGAGTGAACTCATTGAATACAGCGTTACTATTGGCATAAATGGTATAAAATTAAGGCATACAATTGGATAATATTGTCGTTCTGTGCTAACCCGGGATATGATGTGTTCTGAAGAGATTTGTTGTGCTGGCCACGATTTTTCTGTGCTGGTCAGCCATTCTTGTGCTGGTCAGCTTTTTTCTGTGTTTTGACAGCATCGTCCTGTACATGAAAGCTGATCAACTCTACTTGCACAAGAACTGATGATCCCACCCCCTGTCGAGAGAGGCAACGTGCGTCGACGGGGCGGATCTTGTCCGGGAAAGAGTGCAAACAAAGAGCGAGACTATCAGGCGCGCTATGAACGCTTCATGAAGCAGTATTTTGACGACAACCCAGTCTATAACGACTACGATTTCAGAGTGCGCTAGAACATGTTCTGCCGCTTAATGCGCCTGAAGACTCGACCAGGACTGATGCTCCAACAAGGTCTTAGCTGCTAGAGCAGCGGCGATGGGCTTCGAGTTCTCCATTATCTCCTGCACCTTCTCCCATAGTTGC
Organism: Phytophthora fragariaefolia; assembly: GCA_030267785.1. Lineage (NCBI taxonomy): Eukaryota > Oomycota > Peronosporomycetes > Peronosporales > Peronosporaceae > Phytophthora > Phytophthora fragariaefolia. The sequence goes on along the minus strand of BSXT01002152.1, from coordinate 18,561 downwards.
TTAGCCGTCTGGTTTATCCCAACTGACGCATCAGTTGATGCATGCACCCACGCTCGAACTAGCTCCAGATCCTCGACGGGGTCGTAGTTCCGTCCTCGTGCTACTTTCTCCCGCGCTGGCGTCGCAACGAAGTCAATCCAGCAATGATCGCCAGTCACACGAAGGGTCGCCCCCTCATCGCCTTTTGTCTGCGACTACTCTGCAGCTATCTGGCAGCCAAATATCGTCGAAGGATCGCCGTGGAATAGTCGCCGACGGAATTTTGTCCGTGTTTTGTCAAACCGGTGTGGGCCATCTGTCGACTAAATATAGCTTTTGTCGGGGTTTTGTCCCAACGGGTGGAAATGCTCTAAGCCGGCCGTTTGCCTTACCAGCGATTATATTAAAGTAGGGCAGATTAGTATCCCACAGAGCCAAGCGTTTACCCGAATAAGCAGCATTCAAGGCACATTCAAGGAATTTATCGAAAATCGATCGGTCATCCTCCATAGTAGAGGTTTATATAGGCCTAATTTGCTTGAAATCTATTCCGCAGGCGTAATAGACGTTACCTTGAGCGTATCAGTCCATGGCTGTGAGTAGATAACAATGCTGTAGCTTGAGTAGTCGCAGTTGCGATCGTCGCAGGCGCCAAGGCCGTCGTCGGATTCCACAGTGCAGCCCGCCACCTGGAACTTGTAGTTGGTACCGGCCACAGTCTGCGTCTGGAGACCTTCAACCGCGATGAGGCAGACGCGGGCGCTCACGTCGTCGTTGTACGTGCTGGCGTTGCCTGCCGCCTTGACCAGGATGTCGAGGTCATCGCTGGTGGCGTTCTTCTGCGTGTAGCCGCCGAGAACCGTCGCACCTTGCGCCGTCGAAGTAGCGGCGACAACAAAAGCAGCGAAGAGAGCGACCGTGGAGAGAGCGAAAACCATGACAGTAGATGGAACGAGGACCTTTGACGGTGGAAAGTGTCCTGCTGCTATGATACCAGCTAGGGTGGTCTCAAGCGTCAGAGTTGGGGAATGAACGGGCGCTGGACGCCGAATTTTCGCATCTGCACAGTGCGGCCTGCCCATCTTCTCCGCGAAAGCAAGCGGCCAGAGCACAAGCCCATGTCGCACAAGCCCATGTCGTGGCGTTGAAGCGATTGCAGCTGTTGAAACGGTTCGGCCAGACAAAGACACTAGGAAATTGTATGCGCTTCGTTGCGGTGGACCGACAGAAGCGCGGCTGTCCACAGCTGGACGGCAACGCCGAAATGATCGACACGACCGAGCTGCAAGTCTCACTTTCGGTGACCGGCTTCAATAAACGCGGCCAATGGCAATGTGTCCACTGGGCACTACCCTACAGACTTCATCCGTTTGTGAGCACCAACTCGATTCTGAAGACTGGATGATGGCGTCGGAAGGGTGCAGTGACTGTGAGCAAAATTTGCCTCGAGTTGCTCCTCTGCATGACATGACACGCATCGACCCAGTTGTGCATGAATACATGTAAGAGTCGTACAGTAAGAGACTCGCAGCGACTGGCATTCCAGTCGAGGCGCACCGAAAGGTGACTGCAGCCCCGTTGGCTCTTTGTGTCTGGGCCAGCGGCAGGCCCTGACACCCTGACTCAGGCTGGTGGTCTTTCCTCACGTAGCCGTCTTAGGACGGCCTGCTGTTGCCGGTGATGGATTGCGAGCGCTAACTAAATGTTACTCGGCAGAGGAGCGCCATTCAAGCCGCTGGATACTACGAAGTGCAGCCATTTGGGGGCACATGACCTGCCTACAGGTAGCTGGTAAACCTCCGGCTCCTGCAGAGGACGAGCTCACACACGACGATATTCGTTCTGGTCCACAAAGGCGCGCGTCTGGAAGTGCTCTCTTTCGCGCTTCTGGTCATCATGACCTATTAAAGCAGTCCGGCGTAACCTTCTGCTGCGGTTAGATGGCTTTACCGCTTTTAGCGATCGACCCGCTCTAACAAGCATCTGTCAAACACTACAGAGGGATTCTTCCTGACCGCGATCGTCGCTATGGCAGCGCCAGGATGAATAACCCGACGATACTGCTATACGCTTTCCATTTTGTAACTCGAACGCCCCACCACAGTTGCCCAAGACGTCATGAGGCCGACTCGGTACTTTTCACTCACCGCCAGCGCTGCGGCCTTGGCGAGCCTTCAGGGAGCGGAGGCAACGCCATTCGCAAACAATCCCGTAACAATCGTTGCCAGCGGTACTTCGCTGTCGCACACCAGCCCTGCTTTTGGCGGCATTGCCCCAGGAACCGATTTGACAAAGCTCACCTACGTGGTGCATGAATACACCGTGACCACTTCGAACAGCAGCACCTCAACGCACTCGAGCACGACAACAACAACTTCCACTGGCAGCAATGGTGCCACAAGTACATCGACCACCAATCAATCAAGTACCTCGACCAAGCAGCAGTCGAGCAAGCAGTCGACTGTGGTCACCACAGTCGGCAACGGGTCAGTTCAGGCACCTACCAATGAGCGCAAGTTGGAGCAAACCACTAGCGACATCCAAAAGCTTGAAAACCATTATGGATCTCGTATGGAATTAAACGTCAACAACCTCGCATCCAGTGCTGAATACCACACAATGCCTTGGCCTAGCAGCTACTGGGCAATCTACTTGGACGGCATCAACTACCGTTGGGCTTCTCAAACTGAGCCCAGCGCCACGGAAAAGTACGCCAAGGCCTTTGGTATTGACCCTGACACGCTGATGACAAGCGTTTCCAAGTCTACTGGTGTGCTGTCAATGACTTCGCGTACTCGATGCTCTACGAATTGGGACTGCGCTAGCATGAAGGATGGAAGTGTATGTGCAAGACGCGACGGAAGTTTCGAAGGTTACTGCATTCCGACATGGTTCGGTATTTGTCATGCATGGGCGCCAGCAGCAATACTTGAGCCCGAACCTAACTGCGCTGTCGAACACAACGGCGTTACATTCCAGCCAATGGACATTAAAGCTTTGTTGTCGGAAATCTACGATGGAGCGAACATCGCGACAGTTTTTACGGGAGCAAGATTTTACGGCCCTGACAAGAAGGACGAGACCGACGAGTACGGTCGCTACACGGATTCATCTCGTCGAGATATCGGTCCAGGATTCCTTCATGTAGCTCTAGCCAACATTATTGGGCGCTTTGGAAATTCCGTTGTGATGGACGTCACCGCTGGCGCTGAAGTTTGGAATCAGCCCGTTTACAGCTACAAGGTGCTGACTCAAACAGAAATGACGCCCAGTGATGCTGCCAACCAGTACTTCGGTGTGTCAGCGTACCCATTCAACAGTGCTGCCCAGCGCATCATGTATGTTGAGACTAAAGTGTCGTGGATGATCGAGACGTTCGAGGATGGTGGTCTTGTATCATCTGGGCGTGCCTCAAGGTACATGACTAGCAAAAAGTACTCCTACCTGCTCGAGCTTGACAACGACTACAACATTCTAGGTGGTGAATGGGTCGGCGAGTCAAAAACCGACCATCCCGACTTCCTTTGGCTTCCCAAGGCTCGCCCTGATTTGAGCCTCGTTACGGATGTGGGACTCAGCTACCAAAACGTGCGCACGCTTTTGGACAAAGCTACCAACTGCTAGTAGATTGTGCTATTTGTTTCGTAGCGTGACCTTGGCCTGTTTGTTGTTGTTTTGCCTAAGTAAATCAACATGTTGTGAATTTCTAGTACGTCGATTCATGTTTACCTGCTGTGGAAAGAAAGCGTTTATCAGCCGCTCAGGTTTTTAAGTGAGGAGATCCTCACTCTCGATCTCTAATACTGAAGTAATTAGCGACATTGGTCCACATTGGTCTGTGCGTTAACAGAACACGTTTTTAAGCGTACAACAGACATTTAAACACCAAAAGCTGAAAAAAAATTGCTGATGGACAGTACTGCAAGAATGTAGCAACATGTTTCTCTAATCATGCACGTCACGAGGTTTTCGCTCTACTTAACTCGCCACCTCCCAGTGCGTGTCCAATGCCTCAGCAGCAGCATTTCTTTTTCTTTTTTCCACTGTTGTGCGAAGCCTTTGAGGACTTTTGAAGCTCATCCTCACTGTCGTTGCTCTTCTTTTTCCTTTTGTGCGAGCTAGATGATGGTTTACCACTGCTGCTTTCCTTGCTGTACATGACATATTTGTCCTTTTGATTGAGCTCCGTTGCCAGCGCTGCCAGTTCCGGATTGTGGGTCTCAAGCTTTGTCAGCCATTTGACTGCCATGCGCTTGCGACCACTACGCGTCTTGCGCCACACGGCGGGGAAGTTCTGAGAGCTGCAGTAGTTCTGCGTGACTGCTACTGTGTCATCTACATTGAACACTGCGTGCCACCAGCCGCCGGGGATGTACACTGTCTCTCCAGGGTACTGCATAAATTCGATGCATTGCAGAGTCTTCGGCGCATTGGCGCGCTTCACACGTGGAAGTAGATCCATGAAGTAGTTGACAGCCTCGTCGTCTTCGTCCCCGCGAATGTGCTTCTTGCCATTCACGAGGTTCTTGGGAAGATGGGGCGGGAAGAGCACCCAGCGCTTGCGTCCGACAATCAGGGTGTTCCATGCACTGGTACCAAGCGGATCTACGTGCAGCGTCGTACCCGAGCGCTTGGGTCCAACCAGGAACCAACGGTAAGGCGGTCGCCGATCCTCGCCAACCAGCGAGAAAAGGTCCTCGGGGAAGTATTTCGGCACCTTGTAGTCATCAAGCAGCGGCTTGGTGTCCTTGTGGTCATCGAACGTGCTGTCGAAGATGTACAGCGGGCTGTCATCGGTCTGGAGGTTTAGGTACGTCATGAAGTACTTGAACTTCATGCGGATCGACTTGCCGTAGTCGTCTTCGCCGCACTTGAGCATCACGCGCTTGTAGTTCTTGCGCAGCTTCTTGAGCGACCAGTGCTTGAGCGCGCCCCATCCTTCCGCCTCGGGGATGCCGTCGATGACCACAGGCACCTCGGGTCGCTCGTACTCGTCAATGAAGCGCTTGACGCTCAGCTCGCTGCAGTGCTCGCGCTTGACGGGGTTGGACTCATCCAGCGGCAGGTCGCACACGTTCGATCCGGCGAAGCCCTCGCGGTTCCAGGCGTCCGGGTCGATGTCTAGCAGCAGTCACGTCGCGGTTAGCTCCGGCACGAGGCGCAGCCCGCCCAGTCGAGACTGGCCCGGCGACTCACCCGATCGGTGCTTCTTCTTGGCGCTGGAGACGGCGCGCTGCACCTTGGGCGGGTACGCGGGCGCGGGCACGGGCGGGAAGCGCGGGCCGCTGCACGCGTCCGAGTCCTCGCCGTCGGAACCGCTCGACGAGGAGGAGGACGACGAGGACGTGGAAGAGTCCGACGAGTCCGAGGACGACGACGTGAGCGACGGCGAGCGGCGCGACTTGCGCTTGCTCTGCATGGCCATGGGCGGCGGACGGCTGGAGGCCGCTGGAAGGCGGCGATGGCGCAGACACGCGCAGTTTCTGATCTGCTGGCCGTCTCTGACGCGGATGCGCCACACCAGCGCCACACAAACTGAAGTGCTGACAGAACTCCCTGTACAAGAACGATCTCCCTGTAGGGGGACATCTCCCTCTAGAAGAGCAGGCAGGCTTCCCTGGCCCCCCTCGCATACATTCTTCAAGTCGGGGCCATGGCGGACTACTCGGTGTTGACGCAGGCGTACGTCAAGCTGGCGCTGCACGCGGCCAAGCGGCCGGCTGGTGCCGTGTGCGGCCTGCTGCTGGGCCGCGAGAAGGGCCAGGGCTTCTCCGTCTCGGACGCCGTGCCGCTGTTCCACCACGAGGCGCCGCTCGCGCCGCTGCTCGAGGTGGCGTGCGCCATGGCGGACGCGCACTGCGCGCGACAGAAGTTGAAGGTCGTGGGCTTTTATTACGCCGGGAGTGGGTACTTACCGTCTGATTCCGGCAACGGACTCAGCCACTTCGCCGAGAAGGCGGCGGACAAGGTCGAGAGCAACTGCTCGCGCGCGTGTGTGCTGGTGGTACGGCTATCTTTAGACCCCGAGGCTATTTATAGCTGCACGAGCCTTGTGTGTGTGTTTTATTGTTATTGTTAGATCGCGCCTGACGTTTGTATGCGTGCGGTTTTATTCCCAGCTGGACGCGCAGCAGCTCAGCAGCCCGAATAAGACGGGGCTGCAGTTCCTGCTCAAGGACGTCAAGCGCGGCTGGACCAAGGTGGACAACCGTCTCCAGGTGGCGGACGACGCGGCGCAGGTGCTGACCGCGGGGCTTCAGCAGAACGCGCAGAACGAGGTCGTGGACGTTGAGGAGCACCTGGAGGACCCCAGCAAGGACTGGCGGAACCCGCACGTCGTGGAGCTGCTCAAGCTCAACGTATAGAGGCGCAGCAGCAGCGGTAGCGTGCGCAACGAGCTGCCATTCAGTGGTCTACATACACGACTGTGTTTATGCCTGCTCTGCTCTGCTCTGTCTAGATGAAGGTGCTCGCGAACCGGGTGGATGTCTGCACGTACACCTCGTGCTTCAGGCGCGCCAGTTCCATCGCGTCGTGGCTCTTGTGCTGCACAGGAGACGTCGCGAGGGACCGGAGGTAGCTGGCGAGCAGCAGCCGAGCGTTCTCCAAGTCCCAAAGCAGCGGGTGGGTATGCCGCAGCGCGCAGCTTAGGCGTCCGGCTGCTGCGAACTCGCCCTGCTTAACAAGCGCGCACACGACATAGTCACCGCTGGATGTCCAGAGCGCAGGCTTCTTCGCGGTATCGTGTAGCAGGAAGGCCACCACCGAAGAGTGGAGACCATGCTGCAAGAGCACGGCGACGTCGAAACGCAGCAGTGCGAGCTCTACGGCAGCAAACCAACTGCGAGATCCTCGAGGGAGTTGGCACACAACTGACAACGCACGCTCGGCATACTTTTCTCGAAGGCTATCGAAAGGACACATCAAAAGCAACTGAATCGCCAGATCAAGGTTGTTGGCCTCCCAATGAACCAAGATCACCGCTTCGGTGGCTTCTTCTTCGTTGCTCAGCTCAGCGTACGCATGCGTAGTGTACCATTTCAAAAGACGAGCACCCCACACACCCCGCACAAAGAGGGCTGACCAACATGCCGCGTCATCTCCGTTCAGTGACGGCCTCTGCCTCTCAGCAGTAGTTCCCACTTGGAACTGTGCCTGAATTCGTGTGTGCACCGCGAGAGTTTGCTCGTTTTGCCACGCCAGCGCACTTCGCTGCGCAGCCCCTTCGTAAATTCCAAGTGCTTCATCATGGTGCACTAGCAAATTGCTCAATGCCACAGTGGCCACCTCTGCAAATCGTAACGCCTTCGGGTTCTCATCGCCAGAGCACACCTCTATGAAGCTTAGTAGCTCTTCGAAGACAGCAGGGAAATGATCTGAGATATCGACGCTTGGGACTACCAGGATACGTTGCGAGTCTGGGTTTTCACCGAACTTGTGTTTGGTAAGAAGTGCAGTCCAAACAGCCTTGACGTGAAGGCCAAAGAACCATTTCGTCATGCCAGTGTCTTGGCTTATTTCGCTTTCACAAGTAGCCAGCAAATGGCTCAGTACCGCAGCCTCAACCCACTTGTGTTGTTCTTCACTGAAAGCGATCATTTGCTGCCATTGTAAGAGGATTGCTTCGCGTACCAGCATACTTGTACTTTTGACTTCAACTTCGTCGGCAGGAGTCTGCATTGCCTCAAGTCGGATCAGTCCAATCTCCTTTAGCAACGCAGACGGAGAATGGGAGAGCATTGTGACAACACGCTCATATATCGCGCGCGACCCATCCTTTTGCTCACATGGGGAGCATAACATAACACGGAGGTAGTGTTCGAGCTCAGTTACTTGATTGCTGTTGGGGGTGGCAGAACCGGTGACCCACGTCCACGCGAGACGTTCGACCCATGGGGCAGTTTGTTTCGCTTGACCTTCCCCAGAAGTTATTGACTGATCAACTAGTTTAGTGATTGTTGCCTGGTAGCTTTGCGTGATTGCATTTGCAGCAACATCACCATTGGCCTTGCTTCCACCAGCACGCAGTGCCAACTCCATCACGAGGGTCGCAAGATCCACTGATGCCACGCATTGGCAAAGACCCATCAGTACGGTATTATGACGAACTTCCTCGTTGGCAGCTTGCTGGAGGGGGTCCATTGCAAACCAAGCCTTCAAACTTGATGCTACAGTCTCTAACGTCTGCGGAGCCTCCGCCTTGGTTGCACCGAAGGAAAGTGTCAAGCCACTCTGTTCACTTTCGTTTAAAAGCATATAGCACACATTGTCCGCTAACTCGCGCTCCAGATAATGCAGCTCCTGCTCTTTCCGTTTGAATTGGGCCGGATCCCACGACCCAGATGACGACGAAGACGTGGATGACGCAGACGAAACATTGGAGCGCGGCCCTGAGTTTTGCCATGAGTTGTATTTTGTCTGGAAGAGCGTCAATGTATCCGTAACAAACTCTACCCGTTTCTGAGGCGTCAACAACGCTCCAAAGTGGCTCAAATCATTCAGCGGCTGCCCATAGAATTCCTCCGTAATATTTAGGTGCGATACCAACTCGGGAGTTGGTTTACCACTTGAACCATCCAGGAACAAGTAATGGAACAGCATTAAGTGTTCATTTGAAAGTACCGAAAGGCACGGGACACATGATTCGTATGCGTAGACTGCTAAATCAGCAGACAGCGCTCCCTTGCTGTTGCCAGTAGCCCCATGCTCGATCCAGATTCCGGCGAGTAAGTCGTTGATGTAGATCATGACCATTGCACTTGGTGTAACGCGGTGTAGCTTGCGTAATACCTTCGTAACAAATTTGATGGTCTTCCCGTTCAGAAGCGGACGCACTGCTTCAACAGCCACATCTCGATTCGCTGTCATATCTTGGGGGTCCGAGCGCGACGACGCTAAGGGTGTCAACAGCTCGGTGGTTGTCGAGGCTGCACCAATGAGCTTAAGGTCAACCGGCTCCGCATCACCCAGTGCATCTCCGATTTCCTTAATCTTCTTCAGACACATGAAAAGTAAAGTTACACGGTCTGTCGATGACTTGGGCAAAGGAAACCGAGATCGCTCGTGAGGTGACACCGACTCAGCAGAGTCTTGGTAGATCCTCTTCGAGCATTCCAAGACCATGCGTAAAACAAGTAAGATTCCAACGTGATCTGTTCCATCGATCCTTTCGTACACACTAGGTTCTCCTTTGGACCCTTTTCCCAGTAGAAAGTCTCCAAACGAAATCGGTCTCTGTAAGGCTTCCTCCAAGATATCAGTCTGCTCAATACGGAATGCCTGATCCAGCTGCTCTCGACGCCCAAGCTGACTGCTATCCGACGGATATAAAAGGACGTGCCTGATGTATGCAAGTACACATTCATAGTCATCGATTCCGTACTTGCTGGCAAACTGCCTAGAAAGCTGGAAGTGCTCCTTTTTCGAGGCCAGTAGCATAATTTTTTCGTTTCGGTAGCTTTCATCCTGAGTGAACTGCTCCAGATCCAACTCGGTGTTGAAGAACGTGTTCATTTGTTCCAGCTCTTGCGACTTCTTCTGGGAAACTAATTGCTCCTGGCATTGCTGGGCTAGCTTCACATAGATCTGTTGCCGTTGCTCGGACATAGTGAAGAAATGTTTCGATGTACTCGTAGTGTCGCTTGAAGCTTCACCCAGGTCTCCATTTGGAGAATCGATAACTCGCCGTACTGCTTCGTAGGAGGAAGACAACGCCTCGAGGCGCTTCCTTCGACCCAACATAGTCTCCGAGTTGTCTACAATATCCTCCTTAGCTTGAGCCACCTGAAACAAAAAGAAATGGCGCAAGCGTCGAACCACAACGTCACTAGTGTGAGCAGTGTCGCTCGTTGCATGAGATTCCGAAACCGGGTACTTGATAAGTACTAATGGTAGAACATCATTGGTGCAGAATGCCTCAAAGATTCCGTCGTCCGTGCAGAGATTACTCCACAGCACCAAGTAACTGAAACCTAGCTCCAAAAACTGCTGCCAGTCCTCCGAGTCGCCTCCCGTACCAGTAGAGGTTAGCTCCAAGGCCTCCTCCACACATAGACCCACCATCTGCTGTAGGAACGCCGAAATGTTCTCAGCATTGCCTTCATTTTGGACCTCTGCATCATAATTTGACCCCATCACCTGGGTGAGCAGGTATCCACGCTGTAGCAGTCGCAGCAGGAATTGGCGATCATTTTTCTCTTCGTGAAGCAAGTCAACAACTACCTTCAACTCATTCAGTAGAACAGCTTCAGCGCTGCTAGTAGCTTTACTACTGGATAGGCGCCGTTCGTCCAATTCGTTGTCGGTTAACCCAAGCTCCACCATTAAAGACTGGATGGCTTCAATTTTTTCCAGCCACAACAACACTAAGTCTGTCACTTGATGTTCAAAGAGGTCAGAAGAGACAATATTCACTGCACTAAACAGTGCACAGCATAGTTTGTGTTTTTTGCCCCATGACCGGAAGGACGATGCAGACACGAGGTCCAAAACCAATGATACCAAGTGCAGCAGTGTCAACTTGTCACCACTACTTTTCTGGGCAACTACAACTAAATCTACCTCAGTCGGAATTCCATCGATAACTTGCATCGTCAAATCGTAAGCAACATCATAATCCATGCAATAAAGAGCAGCGTACGCTCCTTTCATCCAAATGTCTAGCTTTTGCGAGTCAACACGTAATAGCTTAGCCAGGTGCATTATGGCAGCTAAGGGTTCATCCCATAACTCTGCGACAGATTCTGCTTCCGCAAGACCGTGGTGACGCGATAACCACTCTCTTGCTCGTATCGACGGCTTGTAGTTGCTTGGGTTGCTCACAAATACTTGACAAACAGCATCCAGTCGGGCATTTGCTTCCTCCTGCTCTTCTGGTGAGCTGCGAAGCTCGGAAGGGGACAGTTTAACTGCTCCATACGTGAGTAAGTCTAAGAGCTTGCAAGCATGAGCTGTGTCTGTCTCGAGTGCCAGAATATCCTCAAAGTGTTGTTTTGCGCCATATTCAGCACGCCCCCCTTCATTCCACACTGGATGCGACAGCAACTGCTTTACAATCTTGATGCAGCATAGTGCAGATTCATGAACAGTGTTTGATTGTGCATCCTCTGAATATCCAACCACAGAGTCGAGCTTCGATCTAATCACCACGAGCAACTCATCCAAGACGTGATCAATAGCCTCCACATCCGAGGCTATCCAGTGGTTGACTAGATTTTGAGCTGCATCAATGTAGACACGTTCCGGAGCAAGAAGAAGATGCTTCAATATAATATCTAGGATCATTTCCTGGCTCAATCTTTCACCAAATGCGTGCTCTTTCAACTTGACCGCATCTTGCAACACTTCCATCCACTGGTTTCCATCACCGTTTTCCTCATCGCCAGAATAGTCAATAGGTAATGCAAAGTCGCACATTTGTTCAAGCAATCCATGTGGACCAACACCAGTGCCACCACCCACTCCAATATCGCCACTTGCTAACATACGATACTTCAGCCCACTAGGTGAAGAAACAATACCGTATTTACTCAGAACATCCATGGTTACCATTAGGTCTTCCATCTCATCCACAGCCACCTGTAATCGAGCAATCTCTGGCGGGTCATTTTCTTTTCGGACAGGTAGCGACTGAAAGATTGTCCACAGCTGCTCTACGAGTGCAACGTGACGCTGCATACACACATCTTCGTCCACACTTGGCAATTTATCGCCAATAATGTCAGAGGCATCCACCGAGTAAACAACATCTAATGCAGTCTCGATCAACCGCACATCACTCTGGATCCACCGGTTGTGTAAGCTGATCGAAGGGTTACTGCGATAGATCAATTGTGCAGCCAGCGTAAGACTGCCCAAGGAAGACTTCGTGGACACAGTCTGAGCTAACCACGAAAATAGATCATCTAAAGCATACATACGACCTCTGCGTTGGGACACAAAAACCGTATCTAGACGATCAAGGACGGGAGACACGTCTCCAGTAAATTCCTTTTCGTCAGTGCCCACCACGACCATTGCTTGATCTTGAATCGACAATACGGACCACTCATTTAGAGGAAGTAAGCAACAGGACGATAGATGGAGTGAGTATACGCACTTGTATAAGCGCTCTGTATGTAGAAAAAACTCCTCCAACGTTTTTTTTTCCTCTTGTGACCAACCGATCAAGCATTGAGCGGCCAAAGAGCTAAGCTCGTAGGCAAAGGCAAGCTGGCCATAGCGTGTGTCCAACTCCAAAATCTTCTTCCTGAACCATTCACCATATGCAGAATTGCGGTCGTTGCGGTTCACCCTTGTGTACTCCTCAAATTGAGTCAGCTCTTCGTCAGTGAGGTCCTGAAGCTGATTCTCTGAGAGAAGGGTAACTGGAGTTGCCATCTCGTTATCATCACCAACTCCCACGGAACTATTGTCTGGCTTGCTCAATGTGTACAGTTGTCCATCATCTTCGATCTGCGAAGCGATTGCTGGTAGGAGAGACGCATACATAGATGGTGGCACAGACGGTGGTAGTAACTCGAGAATGTCAAACCATTGAGGAAGTAAATTCCACGCGTTTCGGCGAAGCAGAACTCCCAACGCACAAACGCGGCCTTCTCGGGCAAACTGCTTTGCCGCCGTCAAGACAGATGATGATCGAAACTGCGCGTATGCAACTCCATCAAAAATGTGGTCTGCTGCAACCGACGTAATAGATACACTTTCTTCTTCGCATAGAACCAAACACATTGTTTCAAGACGATACATGTATCGCTGAAGATCCACCTTTTCTTGTGAGAGCTCCGTGGCGATATCGTCGTCAGCGTTCAAGCTTACCCACGCATCCCATGCAAGGTCAAGAATTTTTTTCATGTTGGCACTCGAATCATCCGAGACGAGATGCAAACCTTCACCAAGAACCCATTGCTTATCCGATATGGCGCGCAAGTGATCTAACGCGTCTGCGAACTCAGTACGTTCCCCGCGCTGGAGAAGTCCACGCGGCCGTGTTGACAAAAACACGAGGTCTTGAAACTCCGAGTCTGTCGCAGAGCATTCATCGTCGTTGGGTTGTTTAAAACAACTACCTTCCTCGCGGTACTGCATCCATATACGGCGATGGATGTAGTCTGCATTAAGAGCACTTTCACTAGCATCAAAAAGCGCAACTATCTCGAGAGCATCATCAAACTTATGAGCATCCATCAACACATCGATAAATGGTTCAACAGGCAAGTTTTCAACCAGGCTGGTATGCCAAAGCTCCCCACTCACAATGACTTCACATGCAAAAAAGGATCCACTGTGCTTGTTCTCCGATGCTCTTTTGCTTGAAGCAAGGGTAAGAGTGGCAATATTGCTGGTCGCTGCGCTCACCGAGGGTCTGTAGTGCTTTGCAGAAGCTAGCAGAAGGCGACCGGAAGGCCCTAACGGCGACACATCCTCGCTCTCACTATCGCTGCTAGTTAGTTCAGACCCAGAGGTTGGAATAAATTTGGAGTACACGATGCTACTGTTTGTGAGTACGAGTGCGACCAAGGCTGATGTCAACCATTCAACCAGCTTCACTTTGGCATCTTGAGAGACGGTCGTTGATACGTTTTCCACAGTTTGCCAATCCAATATGTCTGCGCAAGCATCGATTTGGCGCATAGCGACCCGACCTCGGTCATCTACCATACTAACAAAATTTCCGTTAGGCGCCAGCGCCAAATGACGAATTGAGCCTTTTATCACAATTGTTTCTGAAGTTTCACCGCCCACCATCATCCTGAATGGAGCAAGAAGCGTGCTGGTGACGCTTGTGAGTATGCCGCCGCTGTTGTCATCATCCATTTCACCCTCGCTCTTTCCCTCCTCCTCCTCCTCATCCACCTCGTCTTGCTTCTTCCCTGTCACCACCATCGTAAAATCCAGCAAGTCCGCGACTTCCTTGCTGTCCACGTCCCTCGCCACCTTCCAGACGCTCAGCGACGACGGCTGTTTTTCAACCAGATCCGCCCCGGGATCTTTCACTCCTCCACTCAGCACAAGCGTCGAGCTCTCGGGCTCAAAGCTCGCGGCCGTGACGCCCGCGTGCCACTCCGTGAGCTTCTTCGCCACCTTCATAGTGAACAGACCCGCCGTGTCCTCCGCCGCCGTCCGGTCCATTGCCACCAGCGCCAACTTGGCCAGCTGCACGTCCACACTGAGCCAAACTCCGTCCCCGGAGATCACGCACAGTTTGCTCCCGCTCTGCGTCGGGAAGAAGACGCCCACGAGGCTCGTGGACGCGTCCCAGAGCTTGGCCGACAGGTACGTGGCTGGGTCCACGCGCAGCAGCAGCGGGGGCCCCGCAGACGCCGCCAGCCACTCGGGACGCGCGTAGACCCACAGGACGCCGTCGGACGCGCCCCCCGCGCGCGGGATTCGGCCGCCGACGACGAGAAACTTGCGGTCCGGACTCCACGCGAGCGTCCACGCGTCGTCGTCACCCTCGCGGGGCGCGTCGTCGGCGTCGGTCAGCAGATCCACGAGTTCGACGTCCTCGGCCGCGGCCTGCGCGTCCGTCTCGAACACGCCCAAGCGCACGCAGTTCGGCCCCGATCGCGACCGGAAAAGCACCGCCAGATGCGCGGCAGACGCGGCCGCGGCCGCCACCTCGAAGCCGCTGGGCAGCGCCGCCGTGGGGCCGCGCGCGAGCTCGCGAGCCGCCAGCAGCAGCGGCGGCGTCGCCATCTTCGTCACGTGTCAATGCGAGCGGAGCAGTGGTACCATGTACCTGTCCGTCGACTCAGATCTGAGTCGTTTGTGTCCGCCACACGAGATCGGAGTCCGACGTCGTGTCCGCCACACGAGATACGCGCCAATGACTTACCCATTACCGGTACCTATAACCCCCGCGCAATAACCTCTCTCTCGTGCCACACTCGCATTCATTAACCCGAGGCAGGAACATGGCGGCGGCGCGCAAGCCCGTGATGAGCGTGCTGCGGCTGCGCGCGCCCATCCAGGAGCAGCTCCGCATCGAGGAGGCGCTTTTCCGCGCGGAGAAGCAGCGCAACTGGTTCGTCTTCAACGACGCGCACGCGCCGGCCACCATCGTCATGGGCATCTCGGGCAAGCCCGAGCAGCTGCTGCACCAAGCCGCAGTCAAGCGCGACGGCGTGCCCGTGCTCAAGCGCTTCAGCGGCGGCGGCACCGTCATCGTGGACCACAACACGGTGTTCACCACCTTCATCTGCCGCCAGGAGGACTTCCCGCAGGTTAAACCCTTCCCGCGCGAGATCATGGCGTGGTCCGAGGGCTTCTTCTCGCCCTTCTTCCGACGCGTGTGCCACGAGGACCTGGTACGGCGGTCGCCCTGGTAGAGAGGCACGGGGTTGGGCGGAGCTGACTCGTGTGTTGCTGCTGCTGTTGCTGCTGCTGCTGCAGACGTTCGCGCTGCGGGAGGACGATTACGTGTTCGGCGACCGCAAGTTCGGCGGCAACGCGCAGAGCCTGTCGAAGGGCCGCTGGCTGCACCACACATCGTTCCTGTGGGACTTCGACCCGAAGAACATGGAGTACCTGACCAACCCGGCGCGCCAGCCCAAGTACCGCCAGCAGCGCAGCCACCTCGAGTTCCTCTGCCCGCTCAAGGACGTGCTGAAGCAGGAGTGCGCCACCCGCGAGCAGTTCGAGCGCGAGCTGCGCGCAGAGCTGGCGCACAACTTCGAGATCGAAGACGTGGCCCTGGAGGACATCAAGCCGATCCTGGAGACGGAGCACCGCAAGTCCACGCGGTTCCTGGAGTTGTAGGCGGCGCAAGAGGCTATCAGTGGGCAGCTTGAGAGCTCCGCCAGTTAGAGCTAGCAGTAGGCATGAACCAACTATGCATCGGCATCAAGAGGAGATGTAGTCATATCAATCCAAATGTGGTTAGCAAAGCACTACGTTGGGACGCAACTGAACCGGCCAAGCGCACGCCGCCGAGTCTGCTGGCAGTCTAGTTGTCGGACGAGATGAGGCCTAAATAATCATCCTTGATGGTTCCGATAGCGTTCTGCAGCAACACACAGCACGACAAGCAACGTCAGCCAGCTCAGCCAGTCAAGTCCGCCACACAAGCGCAGCGCTGCGCTGGCCCCTGGAACTCACGATCTCGGTGACGTCGACGCTGACGCCCATGATCTTGAGCCGCACGCCGCAGCCCTTGCGGATCTCGACCTCTCGGTCGTCCGAGATCCACGCGTTGCTCTCGTGGTCGTAGCCGTTGTTGAGGTCCGTGGGCATGGCGTGCCTCGACACGAAGACCTGCAGCGGGCCCACGTCCGCGAAGAAGCCGAGCTGGTTCACGACCGTCACGACGGCGTCCAGCACCTGGTTCTTGAAGGGGCGGAAGAGGATGGCGCGGTAGCGGATGTTGAAGCACACGAAGCCCGAGTTGTCCTGGATCACGCCCTTGCCAATGTCCTCGTCGCGCACCTCCGTGACCGTGATGACGTAGCCGTACTTGCCCATGGACGTGCCCTCCACCTCCTCGATCAGACGCAGCCGGATGATGTCGTGCAGCTTGGGCCCGAAGTGCATCGGGTGCAGCAGCAGGTCGCGCGAGAGCTGCTTCAGGAAGAACATGGCGGGGCGTGGGCGGGCGGGCACCAGGCCAAAGCAGCAATGCGCTCGGTCACGATGGGGTCGGCTGGAGGGTAGGTGCAGGTTGCGCGAAGGTGACTCCAAGACACAGGCGTCCCTCCCAAATTTTGAACCTCCCCCAATTAATACAATACTTCTCTGGCCCACTTCAAAATGACGATTGAGGTTAATCAAAAACTGAAGACATGAACACTATTGGCTAAAAAGCGTTTGTAGGCTTGTCTCAACTAAACCGTAAATCGTTGGATGTGGACAGCCAATTCACTCCTAGCTCACTTTACCCAACCAGCACAAACTGTTGGAATGCGTACTGCAGGCCGACTTCAACTTGCTGTGATGTTGAAGATCAAAGGCCTTGGGACCATGCGAATAATGATAAGCGCTGCGGCGCTGTGGAGTATAGTGGAACCAAGTATGTAGGGTCTGTGCATGTGAAGCCGCTGAAGCCCGCTTAAGTAGTTGATGCGAGCTGCAGCTAACGATCAACTTACTTTCTCTTTCATCTTTAACCCCCGAGTATTGGCTGCTGGCCATACGGATCAAGTGCGACTTCTAATAGGGTACTGAGCCCAAGTACCGTGAAAAGTTCTGCTGCAGCTGAAGTGATCCAAGATGGCGAAGCCTCTCAAGTACGCGGCGGACGGGATTCCCAATAATTGGGATGGACGAGACTGGCAGACCTACAAGTGGGCGATGAAGACCGTATTCCAGGAGAAGAAGCTCACCGAGATCGTGGAGGGTTTGATTGTCAAGTCGGGGCTCTCGACGGCCGAGAAGAAGGAGGAGTTCGATGGGAAGCAGACGCAGATCATGCGCATGGTGGGGACATCGGTGCCCCCGGACACGCTGCACCAGATTCGCGACAAGACCACGGGGACTGAGATGTGGGGCGCGCTGTGTGAGCTCTACGGGGGCAAGGCCAACAAGACGGTCATGGCCCACAGAGTTCGCAGCCTCAGGAATGATCTCTGGAGCACGAAGCTGAGCCATGGTGGAGATGTTAATAAGCACCTGAGTAAAATGTTTAACTTACGGACTGAGTTGGCTTCATTGCAGTATACCGTGGAGGACATCGACATGGTGAAGATGCTGTTGGAGAGTGTGCCAAACCAGCCCGAGTTTGAAACCATGAAGGCAGCGATTCGGTATAACCCGAATTTTGGCGCTTTCACCCCAAGTGGAGTCTGTGATATGATTCGTGCAGCTGATTCTAGACAAAAGGAGTTCCGTGGCAAGAATAGCAACGGACAACGCGGAAGTCAGAAGCACGGAGGCAATTTCGGCGGAGCCAAGGACAAGGGCAGCAAAAGTGATGGTCAGCAGCAGGATGTAGCCAAGGACGCTAAGAAGAAGAAGAAGCTCCGGAAGTGCTACATCTGCGATAGCACGGACCATCTCAGAGCCGATTGCCCTGATCGCGAGAAGGAACACAGCGGTGGCAGAGCAACTGCATCTGAGCAGAAGCGGAAGCCTCGCGGGAATGTGACCATCCGCAGAGACGATAGTGAGCCACCGCAGCCAGACCATGAAGACGAAGATGTAGGAGTGGTGACTGGTATGTTGGACGCGATGGTGATCGATGCCGGTGTTGAGGCAGAGGTCAACGATGAGAACCGTGAAGTTCCAAGTGATGATGAAGTTCAAGAAGTGGATAGGACCGATGATGAAAATGAACTTGCGATTGATACCAGTAGTGGTTGGTGGTATTTTGATACAGCGGCCAATGTCCATGTTACTGGAAATCGGTCATACTACGTGGCGTTTACTGAGGAAACGAGTCAGTCGGAAAGTATTCACGGCGTCACTCCGGTACTCGCCTCGCGCATCGCAGGTGTCGGAACGGTAGCGTTAGTGACCGAAGTTAATGGATTGCAAGTAGCACTCGTCTTGGACGATGTTTTATACGTACCTGGTGCTGAACATGGACTTCTGTCGCCTGGACTTACGGCAGAACAAGGCTTCCAGTTTGATTATGATCGTGATACGATG
>BSXT01002151.1:0-33311 GCA_030267785.1 Phytophthora fragariaefolia | reverse complement strand
CTCCCCCCCCCCCCCCCCCCCAAGATCCTCAGCACACCGTCTATACCTTCAGCGGGCACTGTCCGCGGGTTGTAGAGCACCAACTGCCCCCTGGCGCCTCGGCAGCGCGCGATCCTCCTGCTCGTCGCCATGCTGGCAGAGTGCGGAAATGCAACTTCAACATGGAGACCATCACTCTACCACACCAAATGTACACTTTGTGGTAAGTACGCACGCAACTAAGTGCGCACCAAGCTAAGTACGCCAGCTAAAGTACGTCAGCACCACACAATCAGCATCATGAGCAGCTTCTGGCGCGGCCTCGCGCGGCCGCTCTACTGCGTGGCGCCCATGGCGAACGTGACGGACGCCGCGTTCCGCCGCCTCATCTGTGAGATCGCCAAGCCGTCCGTCATGTGGACCGAGTTCGTCAGCTGCGAGGCGCTCACGCACGACCCGGACTCGCGTCGCCGCATGATGACCACGCTCAAGTACGCGGAGCTGGAGCGGCCTGTGGTGGCGCAGCTCTTCGGCTCCAAGCCGGAGCAGTTCTACGAGGTGTGTGCGGCGATATCTGCGCAGTAGCGTATAGTGTGATGGCCTTTTAACCGACCGTCTTTGACTGCTCCTGCCAGTCTGCCATGATCGTGCGGGACTTGGGCTTCGACGGCATCGATATCAACATGGGCTGCCCTGAGAACAACGTTAACAACCAAGGCAGTGGCGCCGCACTGATTCTGCAGCCAGAATTGGCGGTGGACATTATCGCCGCGTGCAAACGCGGGGCGGGGAGCCTACCTGTGTCAGTCAAGACGCGCATCGGATTCCACCATATCGACTACAAGGACTGGGTGCTGCGGCTATTGGCAACCGAGCCGGAGGTGCTCACTATTCATGGACGGACGCGAGACGAAATGTCCAAGGTTCCAGCACACTGGGATGTCATTGGCGAGATAGTGACGTTGGCGAAATCGGCTGGATCTTCGGCACTCATCCTAGGCAATGGCGACGTTGAAAATCTTGTTGACGCGAAGCGAAAAGTTGAAGAGTATGGCGTGGACGGCGTCATGCTAGGTCGCGCACTGTTTGGTAACCCGTGGCTATTCCAGGGATACCAGGATACGTCACACGTGCCTGTGAAGGAGAAGTTGGAGGTAATCCGGCGCCACACACAGCTTTTCCAGGAGCTGCTGACAGATCCGGGTCTGGTGGGGTTCCCACGCATGAAGAAATTTTACGGCTCGTATCTCAAAGGTGTGCCAAACGCACGCCAACTACGAGACCGCATGGCTCGCACTCAATCACCCCAAGGCGTATACACTATCATCGACGAAGCACTCGAGTACCTTGCTGCTCAGGAACAAGAGCAACTCGCAAGCTAAATACGTAAAAAAAACAATCATAAAGGTCATCTATGGTATCGTAATCGGGCCGATTCGTTTCTTGGATTAGCTGCACGCTGTTTCTTCAGCCTGAATGAGCTCGTCCTCGACGCGTGCATCCAGAACCTCGTCGGGCAGGACCTTCATGGCATTTTCGATCATGTCACGAAGCTCCGGCCGCGGTCCATTCCTCGCCCACTGCGCAGATATTTCACGCTTGAACGCCTTGCCACCAAACTCACCACTGCACCATTAACAAGAAGAGTTAGTCACATTAAATGAATAAGTAGGTACGAAACTCCTAGAGTGTACATACTTGAAAAGTGCCAGCAGTGGCTTCATCAGCGCAGACGTAGCCATGGTATACGGTGAATCGCTAAGAGGCTCCGTAGAACCCCACTTAGCTTGCAGATCGTCGGCATAGTCAAGATACCGGGCAATAATCTCGCGGCGTGACAAGTTGGGATTGCGTTCAGCATTGAAGATCAAACGATCTGCGTCACGGAAATTCCACGGCGTGTTGTACGCTGCGCGGCCGATCATGACACCGTCTACATTTGTGCTATCTAACAGCTCACGCGCATGCTGGATGCTCTGCACACCACCATTGAGCGTGAAGGACAGCTCGGGAAAGTCCTGCTTGAGCCGGTACACAACCTCGTATCGTAGCGGCGGAATTGTGCGGTTGTCCTTGGTACTTAGTCCTTTGAGGAGGCATTTGCGCGCGTGCACGATAATGTGGCGCACTCCTGCACTAGCCACGGTGAAAACATAGTGGTGCAGCTCCTCGTAGCTATCGCAATCGTCCACACCAATACGGCACTTGACCGTCACTTCTGCTGCAGGGCGATCTGGGTTCTCTTCCGCTGCCAAAGCAACATTGCGCCGCATACTGGCGCATATGTCTCTCACGCGCTCAGGGTCGAGCATCAGCCGAGCGCCAAAGCAGCGGCTAGATACTAGCGCACTGGGGCAGCCCGTGTTCAGGTTGATCTCGCAGAAGCCGCCGTACGACTGGCTCAGATGCGCCGCCGCTGCATCAACACAGAAAGAGACAGTATTAACACGCGCTGATATGACCAGCATGCTGCAAGTCAACAGGGCGCGCAGATGCCTCACCACCAAGGTCCTCGACACTGTTTCCGCCGAGTTGCAGTGCCAACGGCGCTTCGACGGGGTCGTGACCTAAGAAGTAGTCGAGGTTCTTCTTCTGGTGCAGCAGCTACAGGAGACCGAGGCGAAACTAATCAGATATTCGCTGCAATGCAGCCACCAGTGTGGAAACAGCGCTTACGCACCGTCTGGTCCACCACCATTTCAGTGAATAGCAGAGTCTCCTTGGTGATCATGCGCATCATGAAGCGGTAGTGGCGGTCTGTCCAGTCCATCTACGACAGCGTGACAGCAAGCGTTAGCACTCTGCGGTGGCTTTCCATGTTATAGACGACTCGGAGCCAGGCACCATGGGCGCGACGGACAAGCGAGCAACGGGTGGAAGAGCAGCCATGGTCCTCCTCAACATGCTCCAGACCCACTGGTTTTCGCGTCGTGTTGCCACCTGCTCGTTTTCTTTCCGGTCTCGCTAACTTAGCCAGTTCGAATTAGCTTGTTATCAACCAATTAGATGCAAGGATTAAGCTTGGGCTTAAAGTCCCAAGAGGTGTTTTCGAAGCCTGAAACGGACAATAATAAACTTTCTTTCTTTGCTAATTTATTATTTATTTGCTTGTGTAATTTGAACAGTATTGCCGTAGTTGGACTAAGTTGGCGCATTTGGACTAAGACTGGAACTGTGTTATTCGGCGGCATCAATCAACGACTTCAATTCCTGGCACAGTTGCACTTCCACACAGCGGGTCTCGGTGGGTCTCGCTCAACCGCGCCGCCGTTTGGTGAGGTCTCTACGGCTTTCAAGCGGGCGACCACTGCGGCAGCCACCGAAAACGAAGGGATTTTCATTCCATGAGAAAAGCGCTGAAGCAGCAGAGGCTGCGTCCACCAAGACCACCGTAACGATACCGGGTACATGTACAGGTGCGGTGGAACGTGCACCCGGAAATTCCAGGCCGGAATCGGCCATGCATCGGGGCACCTGCGATGGCTGCCTGCCTGTCTGTCTAGCTGTAGCTCTCCTTTCCCACGGCGCCAGCCGTGGCCAGCAAAGGGCTTGCTCATGGGCCCCATGATGGGGCTAAGCAGCTCGATGCCGAGCCACGAGGTACAGTAACGCTGCACATCGTGGCGCACGGCCATCGGACTCCAAAAGAGCAACCTGTTGCTGTCGCGTGTATTACGGCGCTGCCTCGCATCAGCGTGTCCAGTCCATCTGCAACGCGGGAGGCCGACACGCCCGAAGCGGCTGGCGGGTCACCGCCCTGCATGGGACAGCTCTCCGCGACGGCGCCCAGAGACTATTACTATAATAGCTGCGCGGCGTCAGTTGACGTGGCAAGCTCGCAGCACGGCACAGTGCCGGTGACGGCTTATCTCTCGGCGCCGCCCAGGTGGCGTGGGCGAAGCGCGAGCGTCAAGTCCTGCGCGAACTGAACACTCTCTGGTGGCCAGTTGTACCAGATTCCGAGCCCTAGCCCCGGTCCGCACACCACAAAATAAGCGGCGTCTGTCTGGGAAGGGGCGAGAGTCTCACTCACTCGCACATATTCGCCGCCGCAGCCGAGTCTTCACCTCGCGGAAGCAGGTATCAGCACAGCCGCATCCGCCGCCCGGATCTGTCGAACGGCTCGTACATTCCAGCAATCGTCAACAAGCCCCAGCCGCTTGTCCCCTTCCCCATCGCCACCTTCCGCACTCGAGAAGTTATCCCCAGACAGCACACAGCCATGACGCTCAGCGGGCCCGTGAAGCAGCAGCTCGAGGCCGCGCGCGGCTACGTGTACCCGACCGACGGCGCGCTCGTGCCCGTGAGCGCCAAGAAGGTGGCGGCCCACCAACTGCTGCACGGCTACCGCCACCGTAGCGCCAAGGTCTGGCACTTCCTCGGCCACAAGCTCGCGGCCATTAAGACCGTCAAGCAGCGCAAGAAGCTGCTCGAGGTCGTGGCCAAGGGCGGCCTGGCCGAGGTCATGGACGCGCTCAACGCCGGCGCCGAGCTCTCGGCCAAGAACGCGCTCGGCCACTCGTCCGCCTACGTGGCCGCGACCAACGGCTCCCATCACGTGCTCTCGCTGCTGCTCGAGCGCGGCGCCAGCGCGAACGACGTGGCGCTGGACGGCTCCACGCCGCTGCACGCCGCCTGCGAGAACAACCACGAGCGTGCAGCTAAGATCCTGCTCAAGTACAACGCGCGCGTGGACGTCGCGGCGCTCAGCGGCTACACGCCGCTGCACCTGGCAGCCAAGCACGGCCACACCGAGATCGTGGCCATCCTGCTCGCGGCCAAGGCCAAGTGCGACTTCCCCGTGCGGGACACGACCACGACGGCGCTGCTGCTGGCCTGCATGACCGGCCACTCGAACGTGGTTGAGCAGCTTCTGGACGCCGGCGCCGACCCGCAGGTGGAGGACGCAGACGGCAACACGCCGTTGCACTTCACGAGTCGCGACGGCAACTACCGCGCCACGTACCTCCTACTGACGGCCGGAGCGGACCCGGACATGCCCAACGAGCTGGACCAGACTGCATTCGACATGGCCGAGCTGCAGGGCCACTCGCACGTGCAGTACCTGCTGGAGACGAACGGCATGGGCGTGGACGGCCAGACCGTGGACGAGATGGATATGGCCTGCGCGCAGGACGCGCGGCTAAGCGAGGCGCTGGCCCGCAACCGCCCCGAGATCGCCGAGGTGATCGTCAAGCTCCACATGAAGTACGCCGGCTACTTCGCGCTGGGTGCTCTGCCCGAGAACGAGCGCGTGACCGAGTTCTCGGAGAACCCCAACCAGTTGCTGTTTTAAGTGGGCTGTCTGTCGCCAGTGGAACGCCGCATGCCGGTGCTATGACTACTAAATGTACAACAACCATGCGCAAACCAAGCAGAGAGAAGCTCCAATGCGAGGCCGGCGCAATCAAAGCGAGCCTCCATATCAACCCCATCAATAAATCTAGCCCCACCATTCAGCATGAATGATTCCAGCGACAGAAGCAGGAGCAGGGCCAGTGTGTTCCTTTCGATGTGTGTGTGTGCCGAGATAGACTAGACTGTATGTAAAAACTGGATGTCGTAGTCGAAGAAATCTTTCTCTTCAAGGAATTCGTTGAGCTCGTATGGTCATGGAGGAGTGCGCACGTGTTGAAGTGCGGATTCACCCGCAACACGTGGCTGGGCCGGGCGGGCGGTGTCGACTTGGACTCGCTTGATGGGCTCCGTTTGGGTGCGAACACGCCAACTTGATACACGCAGAGCTGTGCTCCGCTGCCATTGCATTACTTATCGTATGAATGAAACCCTTCCTGGCTACTGCTACTGCTTCCTATTACTCTCTCGTTGGTCTACACGCAGCCGGAGGACAAGACCTTGCTGCGGTGAAGCACGCGGCCCTCCGGTGTGTACGGCCGCGCGTTATACTGCTTCTCGTGCACGCGGACTACTCGCGGCACGTAGCGCTCTTCCTCCTCCTCCTCCTTGTTCTGGCAGGAGCAATTGCAAGCGTTGTTCCCCCCGCCGCCTGCGCTGGAAACGGAAGAGGTGTCCGAGTACGAGTGCCGCCGCTCCGCGTCTCGCGGCGGCACGCGGTAGCTCCTGTGGAACTGCTGGCCTGCATTGATCTGCGTAGCTCCTAATGACGCCCGCTTCTTCATGCGGGACCTGGTGTGTGCCTCCGCTGCCGTCGCCGCGGACACCCCTCGCGACTCCATGCATTTCTGCCGAAGCGACTGCGGCGTGGGCGGCCGCCTCATGTAAGCGGCCCCCTTGACACTGCTGGTGACACTGCCGGTGGAAGCCGAGGCGTACGAGCGCACACTGCCAGCGCTGCGTGGGCGCGGTGTGTAAGTGCCGTCACTTCGGCCTGAAATGCTTGCCGTATCTGACTCGCTGGGGGCGAACCGCTGCCGTGGGGTTTGCGCGGAGACGCGAGGCAAAGGGCGAGTGCAAGTCGTCCCCCTTCCGCTTGCAAGCGATAGTGCCTCGAGCTGCGGACTGTGAATGTCACCGGTGGACATCAGGCACGTCGGCTGGAGGCCTTGACGCGCAGTTGCATTCTTCATTCGCTGCTGCTCTACCATTTCTCGTCTCTGCTGCAGCATGTGCGTCTTCCGTGGATTGGCAGTCCTTGGGCGCTCCTTTTTCATGCGAGTCGGTGGAGAGCTCACAGGACTCCTTTCTTCTGTGCTGGCTGAAGATCCCGAGCCTCGCCGAGGAATGTTGCGATCGCCCTGACTGCTAAAGCTCGCTCCAGCAACCCCATCCGTGGCATCATCTTCCTCGCTGTCGCTTTGCGTCCAAATTCCCCCAGGTACTTTGCTGTTGGCTGGGTATGCGGGCGGATCTACGAACTGCAAAAATTCCTTGAGATCGATTTCACCGTTGCTGTCCTGGTCACACAAGGAGAAAAGCTGTCGCATTTGCTCGTCGCTCGCGTAGATGCCGAACTTCGTCCTGAGGTTGAACTGAAGTCCGTTCATCCGGATGCCTTGGTCCCTCCCGGTACGGAGCATCTTGAACGCCCGGCGATACTGATCCTCGCCACTAGGAGTCTTCTGGACGACTTTCGCCTGGATCTGCTTCATGAGTGTATCAATGGTCCAACTAGACGTCGTCCCCATATTGTCCACTTCTTCTGTCGTTGGTTGGTTTTGGCACGCTAGAAACTCTTGCCGGGCCTCGTGCCTAAGGCGCGCGGCCTTCTGCTCGCTCTCGAGCTGGCTGATCTCAAACCACTGCCGCCCGTAGTTGTAGTCTGGCGGCAGCACGCGCCGAATGAACTCGTGGAGGTCGATGGTGCCGTTACCGTCTTCGTCATACTTGTCAAAGAGCAAGTGCAGCTCGCTGTCATCCAGGATGATACCGAACTTGACGCGAAGCTGCTCACGAAAGCTGGGGAAGTCGATGCCTTCGCCTCGAGTGCCTTCGAGCAGGCGATACGCCTGCTGGTACACGAAGTTGCCCGCGATCAAGGTCTTCTCCTGGATCTTCTCCTGCAGCTTGCGCTCCACCTTGTCGACGTTCCAGCGGAAGTTTTGCAGCGACGGCGGCAGCTCGTGGCCGATGGGGTCTCGGAACAGCACTTTGGTCGGCGAGCTGCCCAGCTTGGTCGTGTCCTTCTTCTTCTTCCCAGGTCGGCCGCCGGGCACGCGCTTCAGCACGGCGCCTTTCATTGCACAGCGGGTGGGACGACGCGCCTCGATGGGGTCTTGCGGGCAGGACAGCGATGGCCACAGACAAGAAGTAGTAGCACCAGGTTGGCACCAGAGCAAGTCTGCCGCCTATTAATACGCAAATCTTCGCCTTTCATGCCATTCCCGTGTTGGGTGGAAGCGCAGTCGTCCTCGGCCTCATCCAGCCGGCGGCTAAACTTGGCGCCGTACGCAGCGGCAACAACTGGACCATCACTCTGAGCGACGTTGAAGTTGACCAGCGCATGGATGAGCGCCACTTTGTACTACACTGCGCGACATAATTTGTTGGACACCTCAAGTTTTGTGCATATCTCAGTGAACTGCGGGAATAAGTACATTCCATTCCCCATTGGAAAGCTATCCGAAAAGCAAAGGAATGAAACAAATGACTGCGATTGTGGCGGAAAATAGACCAGACGTAATCGATCGCCCAAAAAAAACATACCCAGTGGCCACAAACTCGTCCTACTATATTTCTTGTCTTAATAGCTGTATAATACGGGTGTTACAATCGACTATTTGCAAAGACTGGAAAATTTGATCGTAAAAGCTAACCAGAATCTCATTATTCATGCCTTGTGTCGGGATGTAGATCATTTAAAGCATGTGTTGCCTGCTAAAAAGGACTACGGATCCACCAACATTGAAGTTCTTGCCAATCAATTTCAGAAAACAGATCTGAAACTCTTGCGAATGAGCAAAAAGAGAAGAAAAAAAAGAAGTACACATTGATTCTTGACATTCAAGAGAAATTCTAAGAGTTTCAGTATCTTCTTGAATTGGGTGTAGTAATTGGTTGAAAAAACTCCCGTTCGTGGAGTTTATCGAGAAGCTGTTTCGTTTCTTTTTTTGTGCCAGGATAGTTATGATCTCTGGTCCTGTAGCATCTTTAATTTTTCCATCAATCCATCAAACTGCTGATTGTATGCTGAATCGAGCTTCGTGCTTTAATTTGACATTGCTCAAGCAATATCTCATAAAGTCTTGCTCAGACTCGTCTAAAAGCCCCAACAGGTGCTTATCAAAGCTATGATCATCTTCAATCTCCCTCCATAGGTCAACAAAGACATGAAAAACCAGGATGGTCTTTAAATTAACGTTTGTTTTACCTTAAATTAACGTTTGTTTTACCTTAAATTAACGTTTGTTTTACCGCTACGCAATCGAGCGTGTAATCCATTGAAACTCATCACGTGTGGCCCGCGTTTGGATGTCATTCGGAAGTAGTTTGTTTTCTATACATTGGAATTTATAGATGGTGGCTCATAATTAAATGCAGGTACATTGGAATTTATAGATGGTGGCTCATAATTAAATGCAGGAGCCTCGTCTTCTACTTCAGGTGCGCCGGATCTGTTTGCAATTTTGTTGTTTGGCATATGAGCTGTGGATAAATTTGGTGTGAAGGTCAAATTTCCTTGTTTGTAGTCTTGCATAACTCCGAGACAGATTGATGAGAGACTCGACGATGTGTCTCATCACGTTCATACTCATCGGATTTCCATTTTACTCCACAAATAGTCTGGAAATGACCTGGGAGAAGCCTCCGCTTGTCGTCGTTGTTCGGCAGGTTGACCATTGTAAATTCGTTGGTTGTAGATTTAGAGTTGATTTTAGAAAATATATATAGTTGTCAATGATCTTCATAGTACTATCATCGATCTGTATTTGCTGCGGGCCCATCACTCGAACATTCTTGAAGTCATTCAGATACAAGCTGCTACCTTGAATATATTTCTTTTCCTCTACAGACCGCAGAAGCATCGATGGCAGTAGATAATGTACGTTCGGTATGAAGTCAAACAATATTCAAAGGTACGCTGGCTTGTCGGACTTTTTGAGTTTATAGTACTCTTCTCCATCGAAAACTAGTTTGTCATACTTCTGGATATTGATGCTTTGAACCTTCTTGGGCACTCCGGTAGATTCTTTGTAGCTGGTGTATTTCTTTTCCGCTTCAGGAGTTAATTCATTGCTTAGCTTCTTATCCGATTGCTAAAACCTTTTCTGGTTGCATTGTATTCCTTATAGGTTTGATGATTGTCCAGGTGATTTACCGTGGCGATTCAACCCAAGCCCCGATCAAGGGCATTTGCTATTGACCAAATTCTAGTATTTGCCGTTAACTCAGCTTGCGTCCGCGATGAGTCTTCAATGCTTCATAGTCCTTGAGGAACACCCACTCAACAGGGTGATCCACGTTGGATTGATATCTCGTGCATACGGTATGATGACCACGTTGAGTTCTCCCACCAGCTTCTTGACAGTGTCAGCTGTAATGTAAAATCACGATATCTGCATACGCATCCTCAAGCTCACTTTCTTCAGATACTGGACGATTAGACTGATGTTTAAATGATCAGCTATGTGGTACGCTGGCTGACCCAGCGAAAGCCTCTCCTGTCGTTGTTGACAGCCAGGCAAAACAACCAAATGCTATCTTAAGTGACGGTGTGCTCTAGATTCGTATAGCGAAGCAAATATCGTCGAAAACACAAAATCATCAATTCTCCTTTCCTTCCGCCCCCAAGCTCCGTCGCTCTCCAAGTCTGAATCACCATGAGAGGAAAGGCACATAAGTCTGGTGCATTGCTGCGTTCCTGCCTCATTCACTATCTGTCACGATGTAGAATGTACCAGCACTAAGACCTGCAGCCTTCAAATACTCTCACCACGCCAAGATCGGAGGCGCTTGAAGTTCCTGCATGATTGCTCCATATTGCGTAAGTGATAGGTTGTGAAGATGGAGTTCCTCGCATTATCACGGGAGAATTGGTATTGACCGCAACGACCAGACCTGAAACCCAAGCTCGCAACGCAGCGCCAGACGCAGCAGGATTTGCTCCCAGTGGAATAGGAGAACCAGCCACACCCAGACAAGCATGCAACATGGCATCATCCGACCAGTCGATCACAATGCCGGGATTGTTGACGTCACCAACCTCCATTAGCTGCACCGACTCAGCCCAAGTGGCGCTATGCGAGTGCTTCTTGTTGGAATTCTTCGTGCTGGGAAGCGCGTACGTCCCTCTCGGAGGCTGTTTCACTGCCTCCAAGTATGCCGCCATTTTCCTTGTCGTTGCTGCCATTGCAGCTTTGATCACGCTACCAGGGCGCGTAGATGCAGCCGAGATGACGACGCTCTTCTCCGCGGGTTGGCGCTGGAATCCTGTATTTTATTATGGTCGATTTGACGGTTTGACGTGCTAGCTCTCCATTTTTCAGTACAAACCGTGACCCGAGTACTATTCGGTGAAATCCGTTAGTTTCATAAAATAACCCATAATCCGTCAAACATTTTGCTAAGTAATTTTTATCACGAGTTTTTAAAATTAATCTTGGTTCCGAAACGAGGAAAAAGTCCAAAAGACGTATACCAGAACTAGTTTCCGATCGAAACCTGCATGCCGCTCAAAACCCGCATATCAGACCTGGATAGCTCCGAGGGTTATATAGATCGCCCTCAACCCATAAGAGTGAAAATGCCGCCGAAGCGGGCACGAACTAAGGCAGTCCCAAACACAGGTGGCATCGTGGAGAGCGAGGATCTGACTGTTCAAGCACGAGACTACACGATTTCGAACTGATAGGTTAGACAACGATTAGATATAGCTTTTGCCAATATTTCATCCAAAACGGTCGAAGGCTGCATCGATCAGGCACGAGCAAGCTTGCAGAATCTGTGTGACAGCATCAAGGTTCAGGACGATGTTAGCAAAAGCGATGGCGGAGGTAGCTCGGATGGTGATGATAGTAGCGCCAGCGACAAGGTTTCATGGTAAGCTTAGTTTTCGATTTCCATCGATTGGTCCGGCATTAAAGTCTACAACGTGCATTTATACATAATCGCAGATAGTATATACCATGCAAGAATAATAGCAGCACCTCGGCGTCTAACTCAATACAAACCTAGATTCTCGCTTACAGTATATACTTCGAAGTATATATTTTTTTGCGTCAATCGAGGGGAAAATGTCGCTTTACTCCCAATTCCCCTTCCCTTTCCATGCCGAGGATTGGCTGAAATCCCCCATAATTTCGTGAAACCACACCGCTTCGCCAAGACAGAGGACAGTCCCAAGTGATGGCCGCCATGACGCCGCCGGTCGCCGCGCGCTTCACGCTGGGCATCTGCGTGATGGAGCGCAAGGCGCGCTCGGCGCCCATGCTGGAGATCCTGGGGCGGCTGCCGCCCGAGCGGTTCCGCGTCGAGTTCTTCGGGGACGACACGATCCGGAACCGGCCCGTGGCCGCGTGGCCGCGCTGCGACGCGCTCGTGGCCTTCTTCTCGCAGGGCTTCCCGCTGCAGAAGGCGCAGGAGTACGTGGCGCTGCGGCGGCCCGTGGTGGTCAACGAACTGGCCACGCAGCACGTGCTGCAGGACCGCCGCGACGTGTACCGCGTGCTGCAGGAGCACGACGTGCCCACCCCCCGCCACGTGGTCGTGAGTCGTGACGGCTACGGCGGCCGCACCGAGCCGCCGCACGTCGTGGAGGGCGACGACTTCATCCAGGTGGACGGCGTGCGCGTCAACAAGCCGTTCGTGGAGAAGCCCGTGGACGGCGAGGACCACAACATCCACATCTACTACCCCATGAGCGCCGGCGGGGGCTGCAAGCGGCTCTTCCGCAAGGTCGGCAACCGCTCCAGCGAGTACGACCCGCAGGTCAACACGGTGCGCGGCGGCGGCTCGTACATCTACGAGGAGTTCCTCTCCACGCAGGGCACGGACGTCAAGGTGTACACGGTGGGGCCGCACTACGCCCACGCTGAGGCGCGCAAGTCGCCCGTGCTGGACGGCCGCGTCGTGCGAGACGCAGACGGAAAGGAAGTGCGCTACCCCGTCATGCTCTCCACCGAGGAGAAGCAGATCGCCTACCGGGTCTGCCGCGCGTTCAAGCAGACCATCTGCGGCTTCGACATCCTGCGCGTGCGCGACGCCTCCTACGTCTGCGACGTCAACGGCTGGAGCTTTGTCAAGAACTCGGAAAAGTACTACGACGACTGCGGCATCCTGCTCACGCAGTACCTGGAGCAGGCGCTGGCAGGCGGGCCGATGGCCGGCGAGGACTTCGGCACGGACAGCTCCGCCTTCAGCTCCGTCACCTTCCGCTTCGCCCCCGATGCGCCTCCCCCGAGTGCAGAGCTTTCGGAGCCTCCGACGGCTCACAGACATGCCATGCTTCGCGGACAGTCCTCGTCGATCGCAGAGTCGGAAGTATCGGAAGCCGATAGTATCACAGATGGTAACGAAGACGCCCTGTACCAAGAAGAGGAGCTGCGGTGCGTTCTAGCCGTGATCAGGCATGGCGACCGCACGCCCAAACAGAAAATGAAGATGAACGTCTGTCATCCTGCCTTCTTGCAGTTTTACGAGGACCGCTTGCGGGAGTCTCAGCAAGAAAATGGGGATGGAAACGACTCGAAGAAGAAGAAAAAGATGGATCTAAAGATTAAGGCTGTCGCGAACTTGGAGCGCTTGCTTCAGGTGAGCAACAACCTACTGCAAAAGTACGAGTCGCGCGATCCTGCGTTCATGGACTTTTTGGAGCAGCGCGAAGTCAAGTTTGGTGAGGACGCAACGGACCGTGTGAAGGGATACCGGACGTTGAGAGACGTGTTGCAACGCTGGCAGCTGGTAGGAATCAACCGCAAAGTACAGCTGAAGCCCAAGGAATTTGTTGAGGTGCCTGTCGAAGGCACATCCGAGAATGGCGAACAGATCACGAGACGCCGCGTAAGCAAGTTGCTTCTAATCATTAAGTGGGGAGGTGATCTAACGCATACAGGCGAAGAACAAGCCGAGCATCTTGGCCAGAAGTTCCGGCGTATGATGTATCCGGGCGGCGCTGGAGGTTTGAATCGTCTTCACTCTACTTACCGCCATGACCTAAAGATTTACACTAGTGACGAAGGCCGTGTCCAAAAGACAGCAGCGTCGTTTGCTAAAGGTTTGCTGGAACTCGAAGGCGACATCATCCCTATCCTTGTTGGACTTGTGTTGAAATCTAAAGACGCCGACTCGATGTTAGACCAATCTGGGTCCTCAGCCCAGGAAATCATAATGCGTGTGAAGCAGCGCCTGCACAAGATCATCCATCGCGAAGACCATTGCAGCCAATTGATTGCCTCAAACTCGCGGCTGATTCGCTCGGTGGCGCTTGCACTTACCAAGGTGGACCAGCCTATCAAGAAAATGGGGATCATGCACAAACTACTCCACTCGCTCAAGGAGCAGCTTACGCGAATGATTCAAGAAAAGGCACAGTATCGCACAGAGATTGATAGATGGAAGCAAAAGAAGGCTAACGCTGGCCGTTTGCTTGCGCCAGCAATGGGTCGATCAGCGAGTGTGAACGAGCTAAATCAGTCCAGAAGTCGGCATGTGCATTCCTATGCTCCTCGGAAGCAGCACAGTGAAGGAAGCAACATCCCTAGTGATGCTGCTAATAGCAGTGTGAGCTTGCGCAAAATGCGAGTGCAGGAACCACTATCACCTGAGGAAATCAAATACCCAGAACCTTGCGGTCGTGAAACCCTCGAGGTGATGCGCGAGCGGTGGGCAAAGTTGTACCGTGATTTTTACGTGAAGAAGCGTGACACATACGATCTCTCCAAGATCCCGGACATCCATGATTGCATCCGCTATGACGCAGTGCACAACGGACATCTGAATTTGACCGACGTGCGTGAGCTCCTAGAGATATCAAGCGCACTGTCACATGCTCTAGTGCCCCAGGAGTACGGTATTAACGTGGATGAAAAAATCTTCATCGGCTCAGCAATGTGCCGAACGCTGCTATCGAAGATTAACACTGACTTAGATTTGGCTCGTGGTCTTCAGCCTGAGTTACTGAAGGACCACAATACCCATCGCTTAAATCCGTCATACGCGAAGCAAATCAAGTCGACGCATCGATCTGTTCGCACCCGCCTGTATTTCACTAGCGAATCGCACTTGCACTCCTTATTGAATGTCTTGCGTTATGGCCGTGAGGAATGTACTGTGAAGAGTCCAATCGGCGAAGAATCTCGGAAGTGGATCGAAGACATTCCCGAGCTTTGCTACATGACTCACTTTGTCGTGCGAGTCTTCGAGCGTGTGCAGTACTCTCTGACTGATCCTCAGCGCTTCCGCGTGGAGATCTCCGTGTCTCCCGGAGCGGACCAAGACCCATTGATCTCCGATCCGGAAAAGCAGCTCGAAGTTGCACCGTTGAAGATTATTTCGCGCGAGGGTCTTACGTGCCAGGAGCTTGTTGAGTATGTTGCTAATTGTATCGACTACGCTGAGCAGAACGAGATCAAGGAGATGATTAGCCGCACGGTTGCTGGCAAAAACAACGGCAGCCCAGAAAGCACGACAGGGGATAGTACCAACACCAGTGGGGACGTCACACCAGTGAAGCGCTCGATGTACTCGCTGAGCAACAATAGCAGTGACAGCAATTTTAGTAGCGACAACTAATCTCTCGCCTGACATGATCAATCCAAGTAAGTGCAGTACAGTAAGTAGCCTGACATTGCTGTATATTGGGCACGCTTATGCCGTGATTCAAGCAATAAAACGCTTGCATTTGCTACTACATGTAGATGTTGTCATTGCATTATTCTGTATGTGAGTTAGGTTTGTTGTGCCTCCTCCTCGGGAACTTGCTGGTCCCAACCCTCCGGGTATGCAGCGTTTGCGCATGAAGCTGCCTCGGCTTCCGATTCTACAGCAGAGTTAGTA
This sequence comes from Phytophthora fragariaefolia, assembly GCA_030267785.1. Classification (NCBI taxonomy): domain Eukaryota; phylum Oomycota; class Peronosporomycetes; order Peronosporales; family Peronosporaceae; genus Phytophthora; species Phytophthora fragariaefolia. The sequence goes on along the minus strand of BSXT01002151.1, from coordinate 17,921 downwards.
CCAAACCCAGAGCTTTCATGTGATGTTCCAGGTGCTGATGGATCTCGTTTAATGGAAGGCGATGGCGGTTGTTGTTCACATTCCTCGGGCCTCCCGCCGCCATTGGGTCCACCTGGAGGAACTGATGACTCGAATCGCGAAATCTCGTCGTGTCGAGACTTAAGATGGAGAAACTCCTCTCGTCCGTGTTCCAAATGTACCATCTCGTCGTTCAAATGCTCTGTTTGCTCAAACTGTGTGATTTCGCGATGAGCAAACTCTCCGTCGAGTGATTCCATGTGCAGGACTTCCGTTTGGTGACGCTCCTTCTCTACAAGCCGTTGCGGTTGACCCTTTTCGTCAATTTTGGTGTACTCGGTGATCCGCTCTTGGATTGTAACTTCGCGCTTTTTCCAAAGGCCAGGGGCCGGTGGTGCCCGTGCTACCGCATGGTGTACGCGGGTTGGATCGAATGTGACTAGTGCTTCGCTGAACTCCCGGGGTCTGGGTTGCCGAGGTGGAGGAGTAGGCAAATTTCCTTCATATTGCTGACGCTCCTCCTGGGCTGCTCGTACCGCGGCCGACTGTAGAAAGCGCAAAAAGTTGTCGAAGCCTATTTGCGTTTCCTGCGGACCCAAGCCAAACACTTGCACGAGCAGCAAACGGCGGTACGGTGGAATGGACAAGTAAGCACACAACTCGTCCAGCTCCAAGAAATCGCTACAACTTCTGGGATCGCTGCTGTCGACCCGCTTTCTTAGAGATTGAAACTGTTCTTGCAGTGTCTCCTTCGGTCGGCGCAGATTGAACGCGCGTAACACCAGGAAGTGCTGCAACTTCACACGTCGTTCTGCTTCTCGCACTTCCCGCGCTGTGCACTGGTTGCTGAACCCTTCCGCTCTGCTTGCGTTGAGATTCGCTGAGCTATCTCCTTTAGCCACAGTCATAGATACTGCGAATTGCGGCCTTCGCAAAACACGAATGTTAATAATGAGGTGGGTTTCACCTCATAACCAGCAGGTGTGCCAACGCAGTGTTGTATACCCTCAAAGATTAAATTTAGAGACTAGCTCGCAGTCTCACTGCTATCTTCTGCTTCCACCTCCTGCTCACCAGCGCTGTCGTCTTCGTACGGCCATGAGGCGAGTAGATCTGCTTCTAAATGCAGCACATACTCGGTATCTTTCTCTTCATCGCTTTTGCCAAGCACGACGCATGCATGGGCAAATGCACAGAGTAGCCGGCCCAGCGCCAGTCGGGAACAGAGCATTCCGAGGTCGCGCTCACTCTCAACGGGGTCTTCCAGGCACAACCGAAAATTATTTTGGCGTGACCAACCTTTGCTGGCTTTGGTCAAGATAGTTGTTGTACGTAAACTCACGACCGTGTGCTCGTAGTCGAATTCACAAGCGTAGAAGCAGAAGAAGTCGCTCCGAAGCGTTCGCCAATCGAGCACCTGATCCTTCGCACGGTCCCCTGGACCAGCATACGATTTTTCTAAGGCTTCAAGGTGTTCATCAATGCCCTCTTCGGTCGCTTCACGTAGACTGGACTCGTTTTCGACAATGTGTGCGCTGCAGTCCAGGGCTGGCAGAACGCTAATACGTTGAAGATAATAGAGCGCGAGAAGCATAAGGCCATACGAACTCACCGCGTTACCCACCGCACGCTTTTTCGTGTGGCGCCAATAGCGAAGCCACTTGCAGAGCTTCCGAACGTGTTTAAGTTGGCGTAGCTGGGGGGAGCCAACATGGGCTCCTCCGTACAATAGCCATCGCAGCAGTCGCGTGTTCCATAATGCCGAAAGGTTATTCACGGACAGATCGCACGGCAGGTTGGTGGATGGGTCCCGGAAGTGCACAATAGGGATACGCGCGCCCGTCACCGCGGTGGCATGTTCGTCGCCATCGTCGGCATCAGGAAGAAAATATAGAGCCAAATGCTCTTTCACCTCTGTGACCAGAGGCGCGGTCTCCTGGCGGAACTGGGCCGCGGACGGCAACAGTGCGCAAAGGTCCACGTCGGCAGAGCTACTGCCGTCTTCTCCAGGGAGGTCCAGCAACCTCGTGACCGAGGATCCAAAGAGCATCACGCGCGCGTCGGGCCACATGAGGCGCAGCACATTCTGCACCCGGCGAGCGACCTGCTGCCGCCGCTGCAGCTCCCTGTCCATCGCTTCGCCGTCCTCCACGTCGTCGAGGTTGTCTGCGTCGGCCACCGCCGCGTCACCGCGCATCCGGCCGCGGAACGCTCGCGCGTGGGTCGGCACCAGATGCAGCAGCTTCCCCGTCCGCAGACACTGCGTGACCACCGCCCGCTGCAGCCTGAGCCCGCGCTCCCGCTTGTCCCGCGCCTTGGCGTCGTCCGAGGCCGTCGGGTGCAGCATCAGGTGCACCGCCGCCTTGAGCGCGGCCTTGTCGTCCCTCTTGTCCGCCGACTGCAGCAGCCAGGGCCACAGGACCCGCTGCAGCTTGGCGCGTGTGGCCAGCGCGTCCTCGTCCAGCTCCACCAGGAATTGGGCCACCAGCAGCGGCGAGACCTCCGCGCCAGCCGCAACGCACGCCAGCAGCTGCTCGCCGCGCACGCCCAGGCGCTTCGCGTAGTGCGCCGCCGCGCGGGGGGCCCCGCGCGCCTGGAGAATCGTGCGCACGACCGTCGCGCGGGCCTCCGGCGTGCCGATCCCGAGCGCGAGGCTCTGCGCCGCGTCCCACTCGCGGCTGGAGCTGCCGCGCAGCAGCGTCTCCAGGTCCGCGGACGCGCCTCCGTCGGGCGCAGCGCGCGCGAGTCGCTCCGCCTTGGACTTGCGCCGCCCTCGGCGCTTCCGGCGCCGCGGCGCTTCCTGGGGCCCGCGCTTCATGCGCTCGCACTGGGTGGCGCTGTGACGAGGCGATTTTGATTGGCTGTCGGGCAGCTAGAGACCACTTCAACTTCGACATGGTAGATGCAATACCGGTATTACTGTAATCCACCTGTTAGCATTGGCGTCTCAGCAGTGACCACTCGACAGTAGAGTGGACTCGACTGGGAATGCAACGTGGCGTGTGTGCTGCTTGTTCCCGCTTGGCGCGGCGAGCGTTAATTTCTTTCGAGGCGACGCACCCCTTCGCGCGCAAAAGGGTGCTGGCGTGCACCCAAGTACTTTGCTTGGTTGCACTCGGCGCGGTTCATTATTGTCACGCCCCCTCCCCACACAACTTCCAGCCATGGTGGCGCGTGGAGCAAGCAGCAACCGACATAAGACGTGGAGGACATCGTTGTGGAGCTGCCGAATCTGTTTCACGCGCTGAGCCGATATTTTTGCGCGCGGCCATGCCGCAAAGCCTGTGGTGGATGACGGCCGGGCCTCCGTTTCAGGGTTCTCTCCGTTATTTTTTGCATGCAACGAGGTACTTATTTATACTTACCTTCTTCATTCCTCCGACATTGTTGCTGCTCTTCTCGTTTGAACCAGCACGTGCTACCCAGGCAACGCGTCGACCCGTTTGCCGTCTGCCAGCTCCGACCACGCAGCTGGAATCCAGCCTCTACCCTACCGAGCAAGCTTCATTGGCAAGCGCAAGAGCTCCACGTCACTTTCTCATCACTACGTGGCAATGACGACCAGCTTGGCAGACGAGAAGACTGACCTCTCCAATCCAGCATCCGGCCCAACACTAGAGACCATCAAGCTTCCTCGCGGAGGCGTGGTAGCATGTACGTCTATTGGCCCTGTGCAGCTAGGAATGCCCCCTGAAACCATCAAGGATTCCATGAAGCTCGGCATACCAGTACCGCGGCACTATATTGTACCCTCAGAGCCTTTCACGAAGACGCTGGGTGCCAACATGGGCGTAAACGTTGCCGAGTTTGAGTTCCCGGCATATTGCAACTTTTTCTTCAAGAGGCAGTGCGTGAACCTTATCGTCGCGTCAGAGGATGTTGAAACGCGTATTCGGCAGGTCTTCCAGGAGACTCTTTTTGGGCCAGTGGAGCTCGATTTACGCAATGACTTTCCGCAGTCTACGCCGCCTGACCAGTTTCCTGATCTAAGAAAGGAGTTGGAATACTTTCGAAAGTTTGGTGACACCCTGATTACTCTCGATATGCTGTTGACCTTCACGCATTTTGATGAAAACGGAGAGGCAAGGATTTCGCAGCTTGGAGGAGCAAATGATATACCGCCAATTATCATTCGCAAGGGTGACGATTGCTTTACCATTGTAGACGGTGCGCATGGAAGTGTCACTTTGGCGGACGCAGTAGATTTGCCACCACCACCAAGCGTATCGATGCCGCATCTCGAGCCCTTCTACCCTCCTGCTTTCGGCGTCACCGTTCTGGGTAATTCCCATGGCTTTGATCCGAACGGTAAAACGTCTGGGTACGTGCTGTGGATTAACCACCGCGGCATCATGATCGACCCCCCGCCGTTTACGTCTTCAATTTTGAGCGCAAATAACATCCCCGCGTTGATGATAGATGGGGTGATCCTCACGCATTGCCATGCTGACCATGATGCCGGTACATTTCAGAAGATTCTCCAGGAAGGTCGCGTCGCGTTGATTACCACTAACACCATTTATCGCTCCTTCCTGCGCAAGTACTCGGCTCTCTCGGGTTTTGAACCAAGCTTTCTCGAACGGGTATTGGACCACCGTCTCGTGCGTATCAATGATGTGACCCAGATTCGAGGCGCCGAGTTTCGATTTTTCTACTCACTGCATTCCATCCCGTGCGTAGGTTTTGAGGTCACGTATGGTGATAAGAAGATCGCTTTCTCCGGGGATCACCTCAATGATGTCGACAGGATTCTCCAACTTGAAAGTGAGGGCGTCCTTTCAGCTGCCAGGGCTCAGGAATTGCTGAACTTCCCGTGGCATTGCGATGTCATTTTACACGAAGCAGGAGTACCCCCAATTCACACACCACTGAAGACCCTCATGGCGTTGGATGAGACTATTCGCCAGAAGGTTTATGTGGTGCATACCGCTGCCAAGGACCTTCCGGAAAACTGTGGCCTCCGTGGTGCCCCCGAAGGAGTACATAATACCATAAAGCTTGACGTCCCCCGACTGCCAGAGAACGCAGGGGCACTCGAAATACTGGACCTTGTACGAAAGGTAGATTTGTTTGGAGAACTCACTCTCAATCACGCCTATGAGATCCTGCAAATGGCTCGAAAAGTTGAATACTCCAAGGGGGAGATCGTGAGTAAGACTGGCGGTGTAGGTGACACCTTTTACATTATTATTGTGGGTGAAGCACAAGCAGTCCACAGCAAAGAGAATCACGACTCAGCCGCCAGCCCCGAGCCGGCCACCCCCAAACCGTTAGCGCGCGGTCGCGACAGCTGCACTCGACGTCGACTGTCCATGCTATCTCTGGCAAAACAATATCGACCTGGTGACTACTTTGACCTCCAATCTCTGTTGACCCCAAACTGGGTGCTGCCGTATGACATGATCGCTAGTACAAAGCTGTCGCTGCTCGAGTTCAACGCGCTCGACTTCAACTGGTTCTTGCGGCGGACGTCTTCGTTCGAGCGCATCCAGCAGCTGGCGCAAAGTCGACTCTACTTTTCGTACGACATCGTGGAGAGCAACCAGGTCTTTCGACGGCTGACAGAAGCCCAACGCACAGCGCTGGAGATCATCCTGCGGCCGCGCGACGTGACGGAGGGGCAGGTGCTCTGGAACATCGGCGATAGGTGCTCGAGCGCGGTCATCGTCGACAAGGGCCACTTCCTGCTGAAGATCGCTCCGCTCACGGGGCCCACGAGCGGCACCTCGCCTACCCGGAATCTGTCTGGTAGCGGGCTCTCGCGATCTCGACCCAATTCTCCGGGGCAGACCCTCTCTCTCATCAAGCGAAAATCCCTGAATGTACGTGCGTGGCCGCCCGCGACTGTGATTTCCCACTAACGAACTGTACTGTGTCGGTGCAACTGCAGCGCATCATCCCCATGGACCTGAGCCTCGTGAGCGGCGGCACCGGCAAGGCCGAGGCGCTGCAGGAGGTGATGCTCAGCCACGGCGGCTTCGCCGGCGACGTGGACCGGCTCACGTGCGTGGAGGACACGACACACACCACGTCGCTCGTGTGCACGCAAGCTGGCTCCGTGTTCGTCATCCAGAAGCACGACCTGCGCGTCTTCCTGCTCGAGAACCCGGGCCTGCTCCTGAGCCTCAGCGGCCAAGTGTTCGCAAGTTGAAGTTCGACCACCGAAATGTAGCCCCACACACCGATACCGGTACTGTCCCTGGTATACGTTGTGGCCGCGACCTTGCAGTCCACCAAATCGTGGCTGCAGTGGGTTTATCAGAATACTTAAAGTAGTAAATTATTTCGTAATACCGGTCAACGCGGCGGGTCTAAATTTTTAGCGCCTAAATCTGAACGAGGCCAATTCGAGGTGTGCGCCACATCACGCGTTACATTCCCGCAACAACATGCACGCAGACGTCGATTCCAGGTGCCCGGAGCGCTTGAAGGAGAGCTGGACGACACCTCGCGCGGCTTCCTGTGCGCGGCGCTGGACCAGATGCGGGTGAAGACGCCGTACGACGAGGGCCACAGCAGCGACGCGGGCGCCGGCACGCGCCTGCGCAGCCACCGCGCGCGCGACGCGCGCAGCTCCACGGCCGACTCGACGTCGGACGGCGCCGACACGGACGCCAGCACGAGCGGCCACGCAGCCGAGGCGCCAGCAGCTGCGCGCGGCCGCCCGGGCCGCCGCCGCGGTGCCGGCTACGCGCGCAAGACGGCGGAGGAGCCGCGCAGGTCCGCGCGCGAGCTGCGCCGCGGTGACGAGCGGCACTCGTCGCGCTCGGGGGACGAGGAGCTGGACGAGGAGCTGGACGAGGAGCAGGACGAGGGCGACGCGGACCGCAAGCGCTCGCTGTCCAACGTGTCCAACACGTCGTCCACGTCGGCGTCGTCGCTGGCCTCCGAGCCACTCACGGAGGAGCAGCGCCGCGCCAGGCTCGACCAGCACGTGGCCGAGCTGGAGCAGAAGAGGAAGATGGTCGAGGACGGCACGCTCGCCGAGTTCTGCCGCCGCGTGGCGGCCTTCAAGGAGGAGCGCAACCGCCTGCTGCAGACTGCCGAGCTGCACAAGAACCTGCAGCTCAAGAACGGCCAGGACCTGTACAATTTCGACGTGCAGCGCGCGCTCCACCTCTGGGAGAACGAGAGGAAGGTGCTCAAGGAGGAGCTGCTCGCCAAGACGGACGCCGTCATGGAGAAGCTGCAGGCAGAGATGAAGGCGCTCTCGGAGCCCAGCGCCAAGGTGACGGAGGTGACCAAGAAGGCAGAGCAGACACCGGGGGATCCTGAGGCAGATAAGCCAGCAGTGTTTGTTGCCGTAGTTAATGCCGGGAAGGATGGCGACAAGAAAGCGGGTGAGCCCGAGCAGGAGGAGGGCGAAGTGTCGGAGCCGCTTGCTACCACAAAGGATGTACCGCTGGGCAAACGACGCAAAATGGATACAACAGCGCCCACGGATCCGGTTGAGATGTCGAGACTGCTTCCTGCGGAAGCGGTGCGCTTGCCGTTTGATGACCTCACTTCCGACATTGCTGCCATCGTGGGAGACCTCAAGCAGACAGCACAATCTACGGTAAAGAGCCTGCCGAATGCTGGGAACCGTAAGATATGCGCCGCTACAGTTTGCGATGGTGCAATTAGTGCTAAGACGCTGTTATGTTGTTGCTCTAGTACCCTTCAAGCTCGACCAACGGCGGTTGCTTTGCGGCAAGTATGTATTCGAGGATGGGGATGAGGTACAAGTATCGATGCCGCTTGTCCATGAGGACTACACCGGAACCATATCGTCCATTACGGACGACGCAATCTACCTTAAGCTGGCATCAGGGCAGAAGATTCGTATCCTTCTGCCTCACCTTGAGCGCCGCCGCTGCGAGATCAAGCCGTTGCTGCGTGGCACTGCATCCACGGGGAGTCTACAGAGTATGGGTTGGTCCGAGTACGACACATTGTACTGAGGGTAACCCGCTTATCGTGCACTGAATTGCGCTGTCCCTTTACTTAGTAAATGCGCATGTACTACTTGTTCCTTCTGGTTCTGCCATCTACGGCTGTGGATTTGTTATATTCTTTTCGTATCACTCCGCGTAGGAGTAGTTGTGAAGCGCAGGGAGCATCGGCCTGCCAAAGATGCCCCAGACTCTTGAGCGTGCGTCACCTTCGTTTGGTGGGCTACGAACGAATGCTTCAGACTCGAGCTTTCCTATCTCCGTCTACTTGGCCGTGCCAAGTTCCAGCCGATGACCTCTTCGGGATCTGCTAAATATTTATCTGCACCATGCACACCATCTAATACTCGAGCGCCGCGCTCATGCATATGCAACACCCACACTCAATGCTCCACCGTTTGGCTGCCTCCGCTGGACAGCATCTTGAGCAAGTCAGCGTTACGGCTCTGCGCGGAGCCGCGGTCCTCATCCGTGTCGCTATCACTATCACCTTGGTACTCTGCAGTGTCGATGGAGTCTGAGCGCTCCCCACCCATTCGGCCCAGAGTGCCGATAACCCCGCTGCCGACGCCCACGACGAAGCGCTTGAAGCCCAGCGCCCCGCTGAGTGCCATCGCGAATTGCTTCTTGGCCGACGGTTTTCGCTGTTCGAAGTCTTCGTCGTCTGCATCCTGGCTGTGCAGGTGCAGCCTCCGGCGCTTGAGGTCTCCGCGCGCGTCGGCTCCTCCGGGCACCACCTTCTTGCGGAAGCGAATCTCGGGCGACTTGAGGTGCGAGAGCGACACATAGCCGCCCGATGAGCTCACGGGCGGTACTGGGCAGGCATCCGAGTCTTCACTTCTGCGGTGCCGCGGCGGAAGCGCCGACGGAGCTGACCGTGGCGGCGGTGGCGGAGGGAGCGCGTCGAAGTCGCTGCTGCTGCAGCTCGATGCCGCGAACGACGAGTGGCTCCCGTACGACGTCGGCAGCGACGCGCTCGTGCTGGCCGCCGTGAGGTCCGCCAGGTCCGGCCACAGGAACGTCGTGAAGGCCGCGCTCCACCGCAGCTCCGGCCGGGCGTCGACGGCGCGCAGGAAGCGCTGCAGCCTCTCGCGCCGGTGGTGCAGCAGCCTCGGGTCGTCTCCGCGCAGGTACGAGATCCATCCTCCGTCCGGGAACTTGGGCAGCGCGTCGCGCAGCGCCGAGCCGTGCGTCTCCACCAGGTACGTGTACAGCTGCCGGAAGTCCGTGTACCGCCTCATGACGGTGTAGCGCACCATGGGCGGCAGCTCCGGGTACGCGGCGCCGCGCTCGTCCGCCGGCGGCTCGCTGCTGCTGCTGCGCGCGGAGGCGCCGGAGCTGCCGCTGGTGAAGCTGGACGCGCGCACGTCCAGCACCTCGATGTGGTACTGCCAACTGGTGTGGCGGCGCGTCACGCCCGTGATCTGCAGGTCGCGACTGGCCTCGCCCGCGGTCTGCAGGGACGCGCCATTAGGCGCCAGCGACGCGCGGGCCGCGCGCTCGCGCTTGGCGGCGTGGGGGGCGTCGGAGGCTGCGGCGCGCATGGCTACGAGGCGTCTCGGGGGAAGCGCCGGCGCTCGGCTTGTAGGAAGCGCGGGCAGGAGCAACGCACCGCGATCGAGAGCGGAAGGGCAGGCGGAGCGCGCGGCGGGTACGGAGGGCGCGGCGGGGGGCTCCACGCGCAGAGAGGCGAGCTGGCGGCGGGACGTCGGTTGCTGGGGCGTTCCTGCTACTGCCCAGCTCTAGTGGCAGCGCATACGAAAACGCCCGTCATGGAGATGACGGCGTTTTTGTATGCCATCCGAGATGACGGCGTTTTTGTATGCGCTGTGGCGCTACTTCCGCGCCGTTACTTCACAACTGCGGCGCCGCCGCCACTTCACGCGGTTACTTCACTATAGCCACTTCACGCCGCTACTTCACAATACCAATCCTCTGGCTGCGGGGCAGAGTAGAGTCATCATGCCTCGTCGAGCAGCAGCGGCGGCAGCTTCGGGCGCCCCGCGCGCGGCCCCCACGGCACGCGAGCGCGCCGCGCACATACTGTCGCAAGCGCCGTCGAAAGAGGTACGCGCGCGTACCCATTTCCCCCGCTATCCCTCGCTCTGACCGGTTCATTTTGCCCCGTGATGCGTCGCGCAGGCGCTGGACGCAGTGGCGGCGCTGTACGACGAGCTCCTGGGCGACGCCAGCAGCGACGCGCACACGCTCGCGCGTCTGCGGGAGCTGCACGCGCTGCGCTTCCTGGAGGACGCTTTGTGGCCGCTGGCGGACGTGGTCGCGCGCGCGCGCGACTGCCGCCACCACGTGAAGAAGGCGTGGGCGCTGTCGGTGCTGCTGCTCGTGGGCTTCCGCGCGCGGGGCGCGGCCTCCGCCGGGGAGCGCGCGCCCACGGGCGTGTGGGGCTTCTTGACGGCGGAGGACGACGCGGCCTGGAAGACGCTCATGGCCACGCTGTGGACGCTGCTGGCCGAGGAGGACGCCAAGTGGACGCTCAAGGAGCAGATGGCGCTCACGCAGTTCCTCGTCGTGTGCTTCCAGAGTCTCGACGTCCAACAGGTGGCGGCCTCCGTGCTGCAGCTCACGTCGCTGCCCCTCTGGTCGGCATTGTCGCCTGCCCAGAGAGCCCTCGAGTTCCAGACGTACCCGAAGCTGGAGCGACACTGGAATCGCATCATGGCCGAGGGTTCCAACAAGCAGCAGAAGAAAACACCCACCAAGAACAAACGGCGCAAAATCGACTCGACGCAGGAGACTCCGCGACTCGAGCAAACTGCCTTTGTGCGTCGCCTGGACGCCTTCTTTCAGGTCTTGAAGGCGCCGGTGGATGGAGACGTGTCGAAGCACGACATGGTGCTTCGACTACGCTTTGTGGCATTGTTTCTGGCGCTATTGACCGACCTCTTGAGCCAGCTCCCTACTCGCCGCTTTTTGCTGACAGTATTGAAGCGGCGTCACGTGCGAACGGTTCTGCGAAGCAGCCCCTTGGTGCAGCACGCATTGCAGTGGCAAAATGCTAACGAGAGGCAAGCTCTAGATAAACAACTGGCGCAGCTGGATGCATGCTTAACCTTCCCCATTGATGCACACACGGGCATGTCGCTCTCCCCACGCGAGTACCGCGAGCACCAAGCGCGTCACATTCGGGCCTTGCAGCAATGTGCGTTCCAGTCATTCAGGAATTCGCGAGTGGAGGAATTGGCCATTGCCCCTTGCAGTCACATCGCTGACGCTTCCAGTTTTGCAGAAATGCTGAATGGTATTGCGGCTGCCGATCGTTCGCGGCTTTCGTCTTTTGCAATCGCTGTTGGTGTTCTAGCAGATGAAGCAGAGGCTGAAGCAACGTCTGATGCCGATTTGGTCGAATACTTCAAAGAAGAATATTCGGTTGGAGCTAGTGGCGAAAGTGGTGCTCTTTCGTCGAACGTGCCAGTGTTTCCTACAGAGCTCGACATCTGGAATGAAATGCTTGACCGAAAGGGCAGACCAGCGTTCAGCTTAAATACATCCGGTGGTGACCAAGTTATGGAAGAATCGGACAGTACGACAGCAGATATTTATCGCGCAGATGATACTAACCTCTTCCCGCTCTTACCTCTGCGCAAGTTGGGTTTGCAATTTTTGAACTTGGCTGATTACCTGCATCGAAATTACGAGCTACTTCGCTTGGAAGCGGCACAAGATATTCGAAGTGACCTGGAGGCTGCCGTCAAGCAGCTTGATGCGGTGCGAGCCCTCCGCACGACGAGTGGCAATGACACTATATTCAGGGGATTCTCTCAGGCTGCTGTGCCGGTTGCGGGTGCTCTTCAAATCGTGAAAGTGAGTAAGCCGGCACTAGGGAAAGCTGCCCCAGCCTCCGTTATTGCTCACGTTGAGGTAGAGCTTTCAGGTCGTCATAACCACAAGCAATTCGATTGCTATCAGACAAAGGAAGTGGTGTTCCTAGTGACAGTGTGGGCCACCGCTGATGAAGGTGCTGAAATTATGGGCTTCAAGAAGCAATCACGCGATGCTGGGTCGTTCCCCGAAAACTTTGGTGTTCAGTATGTGCGTGCTGCAGAGATCCTCGAAGTTATTGATGACGCTGGAAACGCAATTAATGAAGAAAACCCAGTGGGGAAAGGCACCAAGCGTTTGTTCAAGCTGGCACTGGATGGTGTGCAGTACAAGAACGACTTGGAAGCTGGCCATCTCGAGTCGTACGAGCAAGTAAACGTGATTGTGCGTCGGAAGCCGCGAGTGAACAATTTTAAGGCAATATTAGATACGGTAGCTGAAGCATGGCACGATGCCAACAAGGAGGACTTGCTACCTTCGTGGCTACACGACCTCTTCTTGGGCTACGGTGACCCTGCAGCGGCGCTGTACAAGTCAATTTATAAGGCAAGAGCAGAGAAGCAGGCTGTTGTACCGATGGGAGAGCTTCTGCAGGACGGCAAGCATGCTGTGGAAGCCGGTGGTGCTGATAGACTTGTAAATGCCGATTATGAAACGCAGGCGTTGGATCCGAAGGATGCAGTAGCTCCGTTTACTTATGTTGAGGACATGCGCGATGGCTCAAGCTATATTCGAGCGTGTCACAAGAAGTCTTCTTCTGCTTCCCCGGGAGTGAATTCTTCCATCCGGTTCACTACAGCCCAGGTGACAGCTGTACGAAGTGGTCAATGTGAAGGTCTCACGCTAGTAGTTGGTCCACCAGGTACAGGTAAATCTGATGTAGCTGTCCAGCTCGTTTTGAACCTGTACCGCACAACACCAGCACGGGAAAAAATATTGATTGTTGCCCACTCGAACCAAGCGCTAAACGACTTCTTCACTAAAATTCTGGCAAGAAACGTCATTCATGAGGCTGAAATTGTGCGAATGGGGCAACCACAACTCGCGAATGATGGTGGTGGAAACAGTGAAGCAGCTTTTCATGCAGACTTCAGTCGTAATGGTCGTGTTGCGTTTTTGTTGGAGCGAAGGGCGATCTTGCTTGCAGAGGTGGAACAGATGGCCCAGTGGCTTATCAAGCGTGACACTGCGTTTTACGCAGGGCTTGCTGGTGGGTCAGCATCATATTCGTGCGAGAACGCTCTTATCTTTTATCAGTTTCACATGAAGGCTTTTCTTGATGCAACGCATGAAGCTACAGACTTGCAATCAAAGAATGACAAAGCAGTAGCGCTGACTGAGTTCTTTGCGCTGCGAAAGGGATCGGCACCTGATAATGTTGACGCTCTGCATCAATTTGCAATGGATATCGAGTCGTATTTCTCAGAGCTGCGGCGCCTCCAGCCATTTGAGTTGCTTCAAACCCCACGTCAGCGCGGTGATATGTATCTGATTCATCATGCTCGAATTGTTGCCATGACATGTACTCATGCGGCGCTGAACCACGCCAAGCTTACAGAACTTGGACTGACTTTTGGAAGTCTCATTATGGAGGAAGCAGCACAAGTGAGCGAGCTAGATAGTCTTGTTCCACTTCTATTGGCATGCTCCAGAAAATCTGGCCCAACAGCAAATGAAAACAAAATGTCGTCAGGGCTCAAGCGTGTTGTGCTTATGGGAGATCCGAAGCAACTTCCACCGGTGGTAAAATCGCTTGCTCTGAAGGACTACGCTCACTTTGACCAGAGCTTGTTCACTCGTTTGCTGCGCCTTGGTGTACCGCATTTTGTTCTTGATCGTCAAGGTCGCAGCCGTCCTGAGCTTGCAGACATCTATCGCTGGCGCTATGACAGCATCCTTTCGACTGGAGACAAAGTCTCGTTAAGTGATTTGCCTCGGGTGGAGTCGGAAGCCAAATTTCAGACAGGAAACGCCGGCTTTGCGCACGTGGCTCAGTTCGTGGATCTCTCTGACACCTCTAAGGAGCGTCAGCCAAAGCCTTTTGCCTTTGAAAATGAAGAGGAGGCCCAGTTCATCGTCGCACTGTTTAAGTACATGATGGGCATCGGCTACCGCTCAGACCAGATAACAATTCTAACTACATACAACGCGCAGAAAGAGCTCCTACAGCGGCTACTGAGTGCAGGTGTCTCTAAGGGCACGAAAACGTGCAAGGTGTCGACCGTGGATCGGTTCCAAGGCCAGCAAAACGATTTTATTCTGCTATCTACGGTGCGGAGCGGCAGTTCTGTTGGTCACCTTCAAGATGTGCGTCGTGCCACAAGTGCGTTTTCGCGCGCGCGACTGGGACTATACGTGGTGGGTTCCCGCTCCACACTAGAACAGGCGCGTGAGCTGCAGTCATTCCTGTCCGAGTTGGTGTCTGTCGCTGGAAAGCACGACGGCGATAAGGCGACCAAGTTAGCGCTGAAGCCGACAGAGCGAGTTGCTGCGGAGACGCCCAGCAAGTCAAAAAGGACAAAGGCGTCTAAGACGAGGACGAAGGGCGTCGTATACATCTCAGACCGGAAGCAGCTAGAGAAGGTGGTGTCTGAGCTGAAGGCTTAGATAGAGTTGGATGCTCCTTTAACAATCAAATCAAAGTCAGCGTTGTTCCTAAGCGAGCGCGTACATTTTGACTGGGTAGAGCTCTTCGGGGAAGTGGCGTTGCCGACGCTCGGCCAGCAGAGTGAGCCCAGCCTGCTGGAAGATGCTCTTGTAGTACACCGCTGAGCGCGTGATGCTGCTGTCCTGTCGGTCAAGGTCGTAGGGCTCAGCGGTCTGGAAGACGTTCTCCTTGACCACGATGAAGCCGTTGGGCGTGAGGGCCTTTTTGCAGCGCTTCAAGTAGCGCACGAGGTCCACGTCGGTGAGGTGAACGAGCACCCACTGCATCCAAATGAGGTCGTAGCTGGCAGGGGCTGGCTCGAAGTCCTGCAGCCCCATGCAGTAGAGGTCCCTCACCCGCGCGCGCAGCGTCTCGTCGGCGCCGAGATACTGCGGCACGGCCCGCAGCAGCCTCGGGCTCTGCTCCACGAGGTCCACGTGGTCGAACATGGGCAGCAGCAGCAGCTTGCTCACGCGACCGATGCCGGCGCCGCAGTCCGCGGCCGCGCGGCACTCCCACTCGGGGCGCGCCGAGTCGCGCACGTGCTTGAGGAAGCGCTTGGACTCGCGGACGTCGACGCCCGACACGTGGGCGAAGCCGCCCAGCACGCCGTCGTCCGACGGCGGGCAGTTGGCCTCGTCGTCCCAGTACTCGTGCGCGCTGGCGTACCACGCCAGCTCCTGCTCCTGCTCCTGCTCTAGATGCTCCTGCTCCTCCTCCTGCTCTTGATACTGCTCCTGTTCCTGCTCTCGATGCTGCTGCTCTCGATGCTGCTGCTGCTCCTGCTCTTGATACTTCTCCTGTTCCTGCTCTTGCTGCTGCTGCGGGGCTGCGAGCTGGCGCTCGTCGATTTCCTGGCGGTTGGGGCGCAGCTCGCTCTGCCACATGGCGAAGACGCTCCTGCGGGCGGCGGCATCAGCGGCGCGGCGTTAGCACTAGCGACGGCTCCAGGCCACGGCAGCTCACGCACTCGAACTCCGCGTGCGGCTCGACGCGGCCGGACGCGTCCAGCGCGCGCTGCACCTCGGCGGAGATGGCGCGCAGCTCCTCCCAGTCCACGGGCGCGCGGCTGCGGCGCGAGCGCGGCAGCCGCAGCGCCACGGGCTCCGCATCGGCGTCGGCGGGCGCCATCGTCGGGCCAGCCAGAATGGCCGGGCCCCTCACTTTAGTGCTTACTGGGGGGCGAGTATGCTTCGCTTTAGTGACATATCTGAGCTGCGATTCCTGCAGTCGAACTGGGTACCGGTACTGTAACTTTCGATGCCAGGAGCTGTAAAATTACGGGATTTACTGAAAATGTACCATCATACTTGAAGGACATTGCAATCTGCTGCGAGACAGGACAGCCGATAGGCATCCGGCTCACTCGTCGTGGATTGTCGTTCCGACCTCGGCTGTCTTCTCGGCGAACGGATGGGGTCGTTCACGGTGCAGATGGACAAAAGAGGCAAACCGATGGCGGCTCCGACTATGGTGTTGCTGCCGGCTATCAGGAAAATGTAGTCGCCATGGTGGACTCTTGCTGTATCACGAGACTCGAGATGCAAGAGCGCTACCGGTATACTGTACCGGTAGTGGGCCTTCACCTCGAACACCAAATTGTTTTTCGTTTCTGCTTCTTGACCTGACGCCACTGGATCTCTGGATCTGCTCACTGCACCACCCGAGGGCGCGTCCTCTACCCACTCTCTCTCTCTCTCTGTCTGTTCCTTGCCTCCAGACTTGTGTAGGAGATGTGCGCTGCACCTGCACTCGAGATTTTCGGGTTGGAGCCGTGCTTTGTCCTCTCCGCCCTCTACAGAGCGGGCACAGCTGCACAGCCCGATGGCGCAAAGCTCCAGTGGAGCGAGCCTCCACAACGTCAGTGTGGAAAACGATGCCGAACTGCCGCCGTTTCCCGAATGTCAGGAGGACGCTAGGGGGCAGGAATCAACCCGCCTCTAAATTGTCCGAGACGATTCGACTGCCTGGTGCCGCGAAGGTATCTACAGCTACAGAGACAAATGAAGGCAGCTCAAACAGGAAGAGGACAATCCGCTTTATGGATGACGAAGCGTTGGATGCCACCGAACTCAGTACGGATTCCGGAGCGGCCTCACCCTTACCATCGAGCTCGACACAAGATTCTAGGTTTTCATCGGGCCAAGCAGATATCCCACTTCGCTTTCGCCGCTACGAGGGTAAATTTGACAGCCCTCGAGGCCAAGCGCTATTCTACTTTGCGCTCTTCCCGCCTGAGAAAATGCCCTTGCGTGGGATTGTGCTGTATATCCACGGCAGCAGCAGCCACTGCCGCCGCCATATCGAGCTCTACAAAGAGCTCTGCAAAGCAGGCTTTGGTGTCATTTCGTACGACATGGTAAATCACGGCGCCAGCGATCTTGACGGGAACAAGACGCGGGCACATATAAGCAGCTTCCAGCATCTCGTTGACGACACAAACGCGTTTATCACCTATGCCAAGCGCTCTATCTATACCGATGCTCTTCGATACTGGAGGAAATATCACTACCCTCGACACCCCCACGGCAAAAACCCCAACATCGTTGCGCTACCAGAACCGCCACTGATTATCACTGGATCATCTCTCGGCTCGCTCGTTGGCATCCACACCATTCTCAGTGATCACCACAAATTCCATGCTGCTGTTTGGGCAGCACCGACGATAGGTGTAGCATGGAATCCCATTCTGTATGCTGAGTCATTGCTGCCCCTGGCCATGTTCATTCCGAAAGCGCGTATCGTACCCGCTGTAAGCCATGATCTGTTCTGTCGTGACCCAGCATTTCTAGAGGCGTTCAAGAACGACCCGTTGACATGCACCGCAAAGATGACCGTGAAAAGTGGAACCGAAGCGTTGAATGCAATTAAACGGCTGCAAAAGGACACACGCGTCACACAGGCTGAAAGCGCATTCTGTGTGATACCCATGCTTTTTATTGCTGGTTCGAACGATGGCGTCTCCGATCAACAGGCTGCCATCAAGTTTTTCGCATCCATTGAGAACCAGGACAAGGAGTTCAAGCTCATTGAGGGTGGATTCCACTTTGTGTTTGAGGATACCCACAAGGAGGCTGCAATCGGGCATCTGTTACAGTGGCTTCGTGCAAGATTTCCGCTTGAGACTCGTAGTGCTAGTTAGGTTAAGTTTACACTGTTGATATGAGAAATTGCCAAACGACTGTAGTT
This sequence comes from Phytophthora fragariaefolia, assembly GCA_030267785.1. Taxonomy (NCBI): domain Eukaryota; phylum Oomycota; class Peronosporomycetes; order Peronosporales; family Peronosporaceae; genus Phytophthora; species Phytophthora fragariaefolia. The sequence continues at coordinate 293 of BSXT01002151.1, read as the reverse complement.
GGCAAAGCTTTTTGTTTAAATGTCCAATCTTGCAATTTGATTCAAGCCACCCCTGGTTAGCAAATTCGGCCTGAAGATACAGTTTCCAGTTTGACCATTAAAATGCTGATAAATTAAGCACATTTATACTGATACGCGAGGGCACTACAGCTCAACGATTTTGCCAGAGCAATATCCCACGAACATCTCATCTACATCATCCAGTGAAGGTAGCTCTCAAGCGTGAAATGTGCAACCTTGGTCGCCTCGGATCGCTCCCACGAGGCAGAGCTCTGGGAGCGATCCGAGGCGAC
>BSXT01002150.1:0-28264 GCA_030267785.1 Phytophthora fragariaefolia | reverse complement strand
AGTAGCGCTTTTCTTGGAGGCGTCGGCTCTATATAGAGCACTAGATAGCTCAAGCGACGAAGAAGATAGTGAGAACGAGTGGGAAGACCCTCGTGTGTTGCATGACATTTTGACAGCTCGTTATTGGCAGCGGAGGTCTGTCGCCAAGTTCTGCCCAAGTGACGAACTGCACTGAGCCCGCTTCGCCAAATCGGAATGACAGGCTCACAACGCACACTTTTTAACCAATCAGCAGATACCTGCAGCCTTGCTGGGGCATTCTGGAGGTATCCTCTGATTGGCCAGTTGTACCCTCATGCAGATACCTGCGAACCGTGAGAAACACTATTGTATGATATTGGGAACCGCGGATATACTGCAACATCTATTGCAGTACATCCTCGTTGTGAAATATCTATTGCAATACTTCGTATCTATAAAATATTCTATTGCAATAGGAGTGGTTCATATGAAAAAGGCTACGTAGAGGGACAGGACGTCTAGCCTCTCGAATCAATCCGCTGTGCTTGGGGCCGAGTTCCTCATCATAATTGTGAGCGTTTTGGAATTCCAAAAGATACGATTCCACTTCAGAAAGAGGATAGCCTCAACACTTCGGGTCCCAGCGATTTTGAGCACTCATTTTGCGTTACTGAATAAGCGCTCAACCGAAGCGGACGGACCCAAGATGAAACCGAGGTCTCGGTACTTGATCACGCCGTCAATCCTCCTACTCTTACGTTGGCGGATTTCATCAGGGTAGGATCTCGGCGGCTCTGGTTAAGGGTTTGCGGCTACTGTTGGCTCATTAAGCTCGAATCGTTTTACTTAAGTACTACCTCTCGCTCACCATGTTAGGTTAACTGCTTAAACGTTACTTCGAAGTGTTAGTGGTAGATTAAAAGTATCAAGCTCCCTATTTCAGCAAACGAACGCATATATCATGCAACCTCTCATATACACAATTGATATTTAGAGGCAAATTTAGATATGCATTTTATGTTAAGTTTAAGGTAGGCGTCAGTGTCCAGACAGAACGGTAGTTACTGCGAGTGTTCGTCTCTGCTCGTGAGTGACGGTCAACACCATATGAGTTGCGACTCAACCCATTTACCTGCCTTCTTGTGGTTCCCCGATCTTCAGCGCAAGCCTCACTTTTCCACTTTCCTTCCAGAGGATCAATCTCGAATCCTTCTAGAGCATCAATCTCCAAGTTACTGCAGTCTCCATGGTGGCTTCAGCGTGCCAAATCTGCCTGGACAGCATCGAAGACGGTAACGAGCTCGTCACGAACGTATGTGGAAAGAGCTGTACTGCCGAAGTCTGCCGACAATGCATGGGGCACCATGTGGGTGTGACGCTGCAGCAGTTCTACCCTGGTGTGCTACCTCGTGTGAGATGCCCGACCTGCCTGGCACCAATGCACGATAGTCGATGGAAGACCCGCGTTCCTGCAAATATGAAGCTTGCGTTGGCGACCAAGTACAGTGAGTTGTGTCGACAAGCGTGCGTGGTTACGCCTCCGTGCTGCCACAAGACAGATTACACGCACCTACCGCAGTACCAGCCGGAGCGGAAGTATGAAGGTTCGCTCAAGCTGCTGCCGTCGCAGTTTGCAGAATTCCAGAATATCTGCAAGCAATTTTGTCGGCACACCGTAGAGCCTCGTGTAGTTTTGGACTATGCTTTGAACAGATTTGGTGAGGAAAAGGCTCAGACTCTCGTGAAAGAGTTGTTATTACCGAGGATCCAGGACCCCGAGCGGCGTGCAACACTTTTGGTATCATTGATGTACTTGCGCCCGAACACGAAGACGAACTGCTGTGGAGCTGACTTCTGTTTCAACTGCAAGCGCCGGGGACACCACGAAACCTGCGTCGAAGAGTTTGATGAGGTCAAGGATTTGGTTCGCTGTCGTACATGTCGCGCGTTGTTGCTGAAAGTCGAGGGCTGTGATGCGGTGAACTGCGTGTGCGGGTTCAACATGATCTGGTCGCTGGAGCTGAGCCTTCGCCGACAGCGCAAGAAGGGCACCGTGCCTGTGGATATATTCGACATCCCGTTGACAAACGACTGGCTGGCTTTCCGTGATCACCATACCCGAGTTATGAAGAAAATGCGGGAGAAGTGGGTGTGCAAATGGACAGTTGCAGCACGCCCTCTATTGCACCCGATTTTTGCTCCCTACCTTTGGCGATTCCGACTTCGCAAGGCTCTTGAGACCACGATGAGCACTGCATGTGCAGCGAGGCGTGCCAAGCAAGTCGATATGCACATTGCTGCTGTCAAGGATGTTCTATGGAGAGCTGTGGCAGCTCACATATGGCGAAGGCGGTTCAGTCAGGCATTGACCGTTATGGAGCCCGACCTGTACTGGAAGGCTTACCGCCGCTGGCACCCAGAAGATCTTGAGGATGAGGCCGACGAGATCACGAACTTTTTCAGCATCGTTGCATTTGACGAGGAGTAGTTACAAATGTAACACATCAAATATACTGTACATGTAATACAAAGTTTGCTATTTTTCGCGAAGTGGATACTGCTCGTGTTGACACTTTAAGCGATTAAACAGGAAATTGGAAATTAAGCAAAATAGCTAAAGGTATTTATGACAGGGTATTATTGCATAATACGTATATTTCGTAAATTGAAGGATTGTAATCACTTTTACAAAAAAGGCGCGTGTAGTTCATCCTATCAAGCCTGTTTGGGTTTCGTCGTGTTCATGACGTCCGCTCATTAATATTATTAATAATAATTACAAGAGCTCGTTTCGCTCAAGACAGGCTCAGCAACTACGCATGCTCATCGCCAGCATTGAGTTACAATGGCTAGGCGCTGTCATTCTTCGATTCTTCGCGTTTTCCCCAAGTTCACACTTTGACGTTGACAATATCGACCATGAACGGATGGATGACTGTGTTGCACGTAGTAACCACCATCGGGCAGGTTATGCTGAGTCTCAGTCTCGCCCCTGACATGTACAAGATCCATTATCGTAAAAGCATTGGGGAAATGCCCGCGCTCCCACTCATCTGTACGCTGCCCAACACTCACCTCTGGTGCGTCGTGTGATCCTAGGTAATGAATACATTCCAGTCAATGGTAGAACTAACGTGATCATGATCTGAAACAGGATGCTGTACGGCTACCTCGAAGACAGCGTATTCCCTGTCGGAGTCACGCAGGGCTTTGGCCAGCTTGCGTCGATCGTCTTCAACATTATTTTCGTTCGCTGGAGTCCACAAGACAAGCGACGGGAGCTGCGCAAGGCGTATGGGTGGGCATTTGCCTTGCACTGTGTGATTACGGTTTACTTCGTGCTTGTCGTGACGGGGGTCACAGGTCAAACACACGCTGAAGCCAGCGCATCGCTGGGATACTTTGGTCTCATCTTCAGCGTGGGCGTGTTCGCATCCCCTCTCGGCACGCTGAAGCGTGTCATGAAAACCAAGTCGGCTGTCTCCATCCCCGTCAACATGAGTCTCATGATCTTCGTGTCGTCTGTGTTGTGGGTCGTCACGGGGTTGCTCGACAGCGACTACTTCATCGCGGGTCTGAACGCCGCCGGCGTGCTCCTGGGTGCCGTTCAAATGGCGCTGTACTACATCTACCACCCAGGCCGCCGCGAAGAACCAAGAGCCGAGCTGGTAACATTGTCGTCACCCGACAAAAACGCACCCGTCTCGGTGTCTATCCACAGTCCGGCATACAAAGCGCTGCCGTCACCGACCGTAGTTGCCCCGGCGTAAGCAGGCCCAACCTCCGCAAAAAAAAAAAAACACACACACACACACAACTAGAAACATGAGCACCGGATACTGCAACGTATCTGTAGTTTTTTTTCAGCAAACTGGTCTTTTTTCCACTGCCCCATTCCATCACCGTCAAAAACCAAAAAAAAGCAAAACCCAAACCGAAAGGGTGAAATTTCGGCATTTAACCCCCTTCCTCTCAACTTTCCCCGCGCTTTAGTGTTATTTTTCTTTCTTTCCTCCGTCCCTCCACCCATCCAGCAAGCAAGAGCATGCCCCGCTCCGAGGAGCGCGCGGCGCGGCGCCGCCACGAGCACAAGAGCCGCAAGAAGCAGAAGAAGCGGCGCCGCCACGACTCGGACGCGGACAGCGACGCGGAGGCGCGCGCGGCGCGGCGCGCGCGCAAGCAGTCGGCCAAGCTGCTGGCGGGCTTGGGCTACTCGGACGAGACGAACCCGTTCGGGGACTCGAGCCTGAGCCAGCCGTTCGTGTGGGGCAAGAAGGCCGCGGAGCAGGGCGCGGCCGCGCCCACGGCGCGCGAGCTGAAGCGGCAGCAGCTGCGGCGCGTGGACGAGATCCGCAAGGCGCGCGCGCGGCGCGACGAGCGCGAGGCCGAGCGCGAGGAGATGGAGCGGCTCCGGAGCGAGGAGCTGCGCCTCAAGGACGCGGAGCAGTACGAGGATTGGCAGCTCAAGGAGCAGCAGTTCCACCTCAAGCAGGCCAAAGTGCGCAGCCAGCTGCGCATCCGCGCGAGCCGCGAGAAGCCCGTGGACCTGCTGGCCAAGAACCTGCTGCTCGTGTCGGCCAGGACCGGCGCGCGCGACGAGGACGCGTTCTTCAAGAAGGAGATCGGCCGCATCCGGGTCGAGCACCGCCGGCCGCACGCCATCGTCGAGGTGCTGAGCAGAGACGAGCTCGAGGAGCTGCAGAGCGACGTGCAGACGTACGAGGAGCTCGAGCAGAGCGGCAACGAAGGACTCAACGCGGACTTCTGGAAGCTCATGAAGCTCGTGTGCGACGACAGGATCAGGCGCCTCAAGCGCGCGCAGCGCGAAGGACGGGAGGGCAGAGGCGCCATCCACGACTCGGTCAATGACACCATCGAGGAGATGCTGGACGGCAAGGACGCCCACGCGCTCGAGAAGCTGCAGGACGAAGTCAGGGACACCATTGCCTGCGCCGCCAGTGGCGCCGCCGGAGTGGATGTCGACTTCTGGGAGGAGGTCGCGCAGCAGATCCGCGTGTACCAGGCGCGCGCGAGACTGACAGAGCTCCACGAAGAGATGCTCACCAAGCTGGCGGACCTCATGGAGGAGCACGAGAAACGCGCTGCAGAGGAGACCGCCGCTCGTGCTGCTGAAGATGAGATGCACGGAGAGGTGGACGAGAATGGACGCGACGCCGGTCGCGAAGCTCGCGAGATGGAGAAGTCGTTTGCTCGCAAGGCTCTCGATGAAGCGGAGGAACAGCTCGAGGCATCGGAAGAGGTGGCGCTGCCTGACTCGAAGGCAGCCCCGCGCTGGAGCGAGAAGTACCAACCGCGCAAGCCGCGCTACTTCAACCGTGTCAAAACGGGCTACGACTGGAACAAGTACAACCAAACGCACTACGACCACGACAACCCGCCCCCCAAGGTCGTGCAGGGCTACAAGTTCAACTTGTTCTACCCAGACCTCATCGACAAGCAGACGGCCCCACGCTTCTTCTTGGAAAAAGCCAACTCGGACGAGTTCTGCATCATCCGCTTCTCCGCTGGACCACCCTACCAGGATATCGCGTTCAAGATCGTCAACCGCGAGTGGGAGTACTCCCACAAGCGTGGCTTCAAGAGCGTCTTCGAGCGAGGCATCCTGCACCTCTATTTCAACTTCAAGCGCCACAGGTACAGGCGGTAAGCAGCAAAGGCTGGAAGGAAGCCGCAACGAAAGCATTTCCTCGGTGCGTAATGAATCAACATGTATTACGAAGCAAGCGTTGACTAGTATTGAGTGCATGAAAGTCATTTGATGAATTGTTGTATTTGTTCAGGTTGTTCCCTATGTTCATGTTGCTAACTATTTTTTTTCCTATATGAAAGTGGCCACTTTGTCGGGCTCACTATCCTATCGACATGTACACCACGCACCATACACCTTGCTTCGCTCTCCGCCGTCGTTTCCAGTTTGTACGTCAGCTCAGCTCGGCTGACCTGTCCGTCGTGTTGTGGCTTAAAGCTCGATGCGCTTGCCGCCGCCGCCACTGCTGTTACTTGCGTTGCTCATGGTATCGCTGGTTTGACGACTCTTGTAGCTGTTGCTGCGGTCGTACGAACCGCGACGAGAACGTCCGCGATTGCCGCCATGGTGGTTGCCAGTAAGTGACTGCCGAAGTGAGGAATTCCTCACGGCATCGTTGCCATATGGCTCGCTGCGGTCGTACGAACTACGCCGTGTGCGTCCGCCATCCACGCTGCCGCTGAACGACTGACGCAGAGAGGAGTTGCGTCGGTTTTCGCCGTTGTTAAAAGACTCGGTGCGATCGTATGAGCTGCGGCGTGAGCGGCCCTTGGACTTACCCGTGCCGTTAGCGTTGCTTTGTTTGTTCGCAGGCGCTGATCCAGTAAGAGACTGGCGTTGGTGCTTCTCTTGTTGCTGCTTAGCATCTTCAAGCATATCCACACCGAGGGTCACGCTGAAGCTGACACGGTCGTTGTTGTCCTCAGGCTCACCTTCCATGACAATTCCCATGACCTTGCCCGGAGCCTCAATCGGACCATCTTCACCGGTCGGTTGACGAATGCCCGTGTTCTTCGAAGGAGCACTAGCAGCAGGAGGCCCAGAGGACGACCCCGTACTAGACATCGACGAAGAGCGACGGTCACGGCCCTTGATCACTTCAGCAAACGACAGGCGCTCGCCAAGAACCTCAGCAGTAGGCGAAGCCACGACGGCAGGCTCCTCTTCGGGGCCAGCAGTCGAGATCTCACGGATGTTCACCACACGCGTCGACTTTGAGCTCTCGTGCGCCAGCTTCTTAGTAGACAGCGAGTTGGCGCGCTTGATTGGTGTGATCATGGATTGTGTTGGGTTGTTCTCCATGGGAGGAGTAGGGGGCTGGAGCGTCGAAAGCGAAACACGCATGCCAACGCTGGGCTCCGACAGCTCAATAGCCTTAGACGGCACGGCAAGCGACTTATTGGCAGTCGCCTTGGGCTGTGGATGCTTGGAGGACAGTGCCAACTTCGTCAGGCGAGGAACCTCTTCGCGGTGCTTGCGGCTGAGCTCAGGGTCCTGGCGAAGGATCAAACGCAAGCGGGCGTTAGCCTTAGCCAGGGCCATGTTCTCACCCTGAAGGTGCTCCGTGTGCTGTTTCAAGTGATCCACAGTGTGACGGAGGGCCTGACGCTCGTTCAAAGCCTCACTCAACGAGCTTTGCATTAGAGTGATCTTCTCCATCACACCGGCATGTTGCGCTTTGAGGTTGCGGTGCCCGGTCTTGTAACGCGCCAGCTCGCTCTTCAGAGCTTCATTCTCATCCTGCAACTTCATTGCACGCTGGTTCGCGGCAGCGAATGAAGCACCGTTCACGTAAGCACCACGCTCCATCACCTCCTTCTCCTTGCGGAGCTGAACACCGAAAGCCTTCAGGTTCGTGTTGGCCTCCTTGAGGGAAGCATTCTCGCGACGCAGCTGGTCAATCACCAGGTCAGCATCCTCAAGAGCCTCCTCACTTCGCATGTGCACGGACGCACGGGTTCCGTGCTGTGCCTGCTGCTCCAGCTCAATACGCGCCTCACGCTCTTGCTGGAGACGCTTCTTGAGCAGCTGGATCTGGTTTTCAAGCTTTGCGTCTTCCTTCGCTTGCTTCTGTAGCACCGAGAACGCCTTGACAGCTAAGTGCATACGCACCACGCTCTGCATAGTGCGAATTGCCTTCACCTTAACAAGATACTTGCGACGGGCAACAAACATCTTGCACACGTTCTGGATCTGAGTGGCACGGTACTCCTCACGCATGCGCACCAGCAACTGCTGCGCACGGTGACGACGGACGTACTTCTGCACGCTGATGGCAGCCTTGCGCTGCTTCTTGTACTGCACCACAGCACGGTGGCCACGGTACACCTTCTGGGCGACGATAGCAGCCTCCCTCACCTTCTGGAACATCGCCATCGCCATCCACTTCTTGGCGTAGCGCTGCAGAACAACAGCCGCAGCGTTGAACTTGCGCGTACGGAGCTCCTCCAGCGATTCGAGGGCACCCTGACGGAAAAACACACGCGTCTTACCAATTTGGTACTCGCTGTCGTTGCCAGGCACCAGTTGAGCAAGCAGCTCGCGAACTGCAGCAGCAGTCTTGGTCTCATCGGACGGATTCTCATCTGCAGTTGCCGTGAGAACAGCAAGCGCCGAGGGTTTGCCGTCCGCTGTTGTGGTCGACGCCAAACCGCGGAACCGTTCCAGGAACATTGTCTGCAGCACACGGTTGGGGTAGGCCATACGACTGATGCGCACCGCCTCCACGACACCAGCACACTGCAGCTGCTCCGTAACGCGCAACTTGTTGAAGATCAGCGGACTCTTCTTGCCGTTGGGCTTGATGCATCGGATGTAGTGCACGTTCGTGCGACGAATATCCTCCATGAGACCGTTGAGTTGGCTCTTGAACTGCGTACCCACAGTGTCAGCAACGATAGAGTTCTTACGCTTGATACCAGGGCGAGCACGCGACGCGTTGGCAGCAGCAGCAGCGCTCGTACCGGGAATACCAGTCATGGCATCACCAACGTGCTCATCCGGGAACAGCTTCTTGAGGAACGGCGCCTTCGACTTCTTGATCAGCAGGATCAGGTCGTTCTGCAGCGCATCCGTGTTCTTGATCAGGAATCCCGTCGTGTCGTACTGCACGGGGCCAGCATAATGCTTGATCACGAACGCGTCGCGGGCGAAACGCGGGCACTCGAAGCGGTCGTTATCGCTATAGTGCGCCTTGAGCTTGTTGGCAAAAGCAGCATCGCTACCCTTGGGGCGCATGCACTCCTCGTTCAGCAGCGAGAGGACACCAAAGCGACCCTCGAGCAGCGACAAGACATTGACGTTATCCGCGAACTCGATGCGCGTCCACGGGATGCCTTCATCCTCGTACTCCTGCTGGATGGACTTGAACACATCCTGTGTGAACTTCTGCTGCAGCTTCTCGTTGGCGTAGTTGATACACAGCTGCTCGAACGAGTTCTTCTCGAAGAGCTCAAACCCGAAGATATCCAGAATGCAAATCTTGTGAGCCACATCCGCGTGCGGGGCGCTAGTCGACATGTTGACGCGGTGGATCAGCCACGAGAACATGTGCGAGTACAGAGCGACACCCAGAGCCGTTCGCGCGCCCTCGGCTTGCGACACGTTGAGCGGCACCTCGTAGGTCTCCATGACGGCCGTCATTTCACGCGTGCAAAGCGCCGTGTGCAGCTGGTCGTCGTCGAACTCCATGAGCTGCGACACCAGCTCGCTCGCGTGCTGGTTCTCGGGCGTTTTCGTCAGCTGCGAGGCGTCGTCGTTGCCGGGCATGGGCTCAAACTGCAGCCGCGACAGGTGCAGGATGGCGGCCACCACCTTGAAGATGCTCATCTGGTCCTCCTTGGACACGCCCATGGTCTCAAGACACGACACCGTCTGCTGGAACCGCTCGGGATCCCTCAATCCGGCACTGACGTCGACGCCATTGGCCAGGTCCTCGTCGTGGGGCTTGATGAAGGGGAAGTCCTTGGCCTGCATGCCCGTGACCTTGACCTCCGCTGTCACCTCCTCGGGGGCGGCCAGCAGCTGGTAGAAGATGTGGTAGTTGCGCTCGCCCAGGCCTTGCAGCGACACGCGCGACTTCTCCAGCAGATACGTGCGGGACCGGGCGCCGATCAATTGGCCCAGCGCGTCGAACTGCAGCTCCGAGAACTTGCCGAAGCGACTCGAGTTGTCGTTGCGCGACGTCTTGGCATTGCCGAACGACTCCATGAGCGGGTTGGCGTCCAGCACGCGCTCGATGATGCTCGCCTCCTTGGCCTGCGCGTCCGACGTGGACTGGCTGCCGGCCGACGCCAAGTGCGACATGAGGATTTTGGTCGTCTCCGTCTTGCCGGCGCCGGACTCGCCACTCACGAGGATGCTCTGGTCCTCTCCGAACACGCGCATGTGCTGGAAGGCGCCGGCGCTGGTGGCGTACACGTGCGGCGGCAGCTCGCTGCGGTCGCGCTCAAGGTACTGCTCCTGGAGCTCCTTGGTGTAGATGTCGAGCCACGAGTACTGAAACAAGTGAACGTGCAGTTAGTACAAATTAAAATATCAGGTTTACTCTTTTTTTGGCGGGGGGGGGGGGGATGGGCTGGGCAAAACGTACGGGGTTCACGGCGATGCAAATAGCGCCAGTGTATGTGTAGGGGATTTGGCGCAGGAAGCGGTGCTTGAGGTTGAACAGGATGGCCGGCTCGTGCAGGTAGTTGAGGCTCACCATGTCGGCGCAGCCGTCCGGGTTCGTCAGCGCGTTCTGCAGCAGCATCGTCGACTTCTGCGCTCGTGAAAGATTGCATCATTTGGCCGGTTAGACACATCATCAGGGGTGAAAATGGGTACACACATCATGCGACGTACATCGATCTTGCGGATGGAGCCGGCCTCCGGGTGCTTGGGCGCGTTCTCCTCGGCCTCGTCGCCCTCGATCACCACCTCCACGGTGGTCTCGCTCACGACGTGGCCCTTGGTGATGCTGGCCTCCACCCATGCCACCTCCGGGTCAGGCACGTAGATCTGCACAGGCGGATTCGTCATCAAACCGTTACGGTATGCACTAGCCTAACCGGGTGGAGTTTTGTTTAAAGCGAGATGGGGGGAGGCGCTGTACCTTGGTTTGCTCGCCCTCCATTGTGGAAAGAGGCTGACGTGGCACACAGGGGGAAGGGGTCGGCACTCGCTTGCTCGCTTTCACTCGGGGTGTACTTGGCTCGCGCGCTCGTGCTCTCGCTCTCGTCTCTATGCCGGGCCGCGCGCTCTCGTCGTCCTCCCCGCAAAAGCAGCAATGGGGCCGAGGATTGCTCGGCCGTCGGGCGGGCGGGCAGGCAGGCGCCTCCCCTGGCCCGCCCTCTGTCGGCGCTCTCTCCTCTCCAGAGAAAAATCGCGCCCCCTGAAAGACGATCGCCTGGTCGGCCCCGTCTGCGTCGAGAATGGTTTTGACTAGCGGTTTGTATCCATCATGCGGGGTAGGGGTCCAGCACCACGCTTGTTTCTACCCTGCGCCGCGAATTCGCAAAACAAGGTGGGAATCCGTGCCAGAAATGCCCGTGTTGGACACCGTGCGCGGGGCAAAAAGCGGTGCAAGTGCGCGCACTTCAAGGAACAGGATCGCGGCGCATCACGCTAGCCATATCGGTTTATCAGCGGATTTGGCAGGCTTTGTGTGTCACACACAAAGGAAGCCATCTGAGGCCGCCAGCTGGCGGGGATGTGCCCGCAAGAGCGACAAGCAGAAACCGACGGATATGAAACCGCTGCCGGAAGCGCGCAATGCGCTCGCCACGCTCGCTCGTGCGTGATCTTGCCGGCCGCAGCGCGGCAACTCGGCGGCGACGGCCTCGACGTTGCTGTCGGTGGTGGTGCGACGGTCTCAGCACTTGAAGTTGCTCTGCTCGCCGTCACGACGAGGCTCTTCTCACCTACCCGCATGAATCAGGCCCGATGTAGCTGCGGCGCCGAGGCTGACTGAGTCAGCTGGCTGCAACATGTACCTCGAGCCGACTCGGCCGTGGCGCGAACTCGTCAGATAGGCCGCGCTGCCAGCACACGCGGCGCCGATTGCCCTGGCGCTGCTGCGGCGGTGGGGCAATCTGTTCACGTGCAGCGGCGCGCCGCCCCAAAGAAGCGTGAGAAGTGCACTTTTCCCGACGGGACCCCGGTGTCGCACCGCGGCGATCGCAAGCTGAGTCAATGCGGCTCTCCGCGGCGGTTCCCCCTCTCATTGACGACGCCTCGGCTCGAAATGGGCCATGAAGCGCACAGCTGCAGGAGCGGGAAGGCTTTGCGGCGCTGCAAGCCGCGAGCGGTGGGCGCTGCCAGCGTGACGGCAGTGGCCTCAAGTGTCGGAACATTCTCGAACAACCGCGCCGTGATGGCGGCCGTTGTCGCGCATAGCGCGGGGAGCGGCCCGCCTCCGTCTCCGCCTTGCGGCTGCGCGAACGAAGACGCCGATCGTATCCATTGTTGCCGTGCAAAGCCCACGCGAGATGGCTACCGCTTCGGCAACAGAGAGCAGCCGGTCGCAGCGGTGGTCGACACCCATGAGCTCCGCAAGCTCTGCAGACTCGGCGCGGCAGCGACCTCGGGCAAGGGTCAGATCCGCAGACGCCCCGAAATACATCCGCGATGCGCTTCAGTTCGTGTTGCAGTGCTGTTTCAACGGCAGTGAGCCGAGCCCCGGCCTGCTGTTACGGATTAATCGCTACGCGGCAGAGATCGATTTCTCACGGTGCCAGCTGAGGTTTTACACTTGAAGCGGGCGGCACCGGTGCGCCGTGTTCAGGGAGGGGAGGGGCTACGATGCTCCAGCGCTGCGTGTGCCCCTCGCAGCAGGAAGGACTGGCTGACAGCCGCTCCGAGGACCACGCTACATGTACTCGAAGCTCGAGGGTCACCGAATCCCTCCATGCGGTCGGACACAGCACGGAGGCACATGCCGGCCCCAGGCAGGTGCTGCAGCGACCTTGGGGCAAGAGCTCTCTTGAGCCCGGTGGTTCGGACCCCTTCGCCCAGAGAGCGTCCAGCACGCGGAAGCTCAAGCAGGCGATCTCGTTCGCGACGTCCGCGGCGGAGACTGCATCCCCAATTTTTCGACTCAAAATTTAGCCGAAACGCGGTGCGACGTGAGCGCTGCGGATGACCCCGATGAGCAAGCACACTCAGGGTCACCCTGCCTAGCAAAGCAGTGCAAGGCGGCTCACCCAACACGCTTGACTCAAGTCCACGCGATCTGATGTAACAGCCGACCGTTTTGCGGAGAAGCATATCATGTCTCTCTCCTCCTTTTTTGCTGGTCATTTCATTGCCTGTCGGCAATCAAATAATCTACGAGTCGTAGACTACGACCATCAGGGTCTCTATGCGAACCCCAGCAGCCAGCCATTTGTGTCGTTTCGCGAGCGAAGCGCCGCAGGATGCTCCGCGGCCAACGTTGCGGGCTCCTCCCGTGCGTTGCATACCATACATAGTGCTTCTTCAGCTTCGTCGCAAGCGAGAATCGCGACACGCTGCAAGAGTACAACACCGCAGTACAACGCATCCAGGTTCTCCGCCTGCGTCGTTCCCCACCTCGTGGCTCGAGAGATTCTCCTACGACGCAGCAGTGCCACGTTCCACAGCCAGCACCCAGTCGACTCGGCTGAGCCTCGGCCCTCGGCGCCGCCCATCGCAACAATGAGAGATGGGCCCCACCAACACCTTCTCGCCTCACCCCGTGACCAGCACTCCGTCGGGCTCTGCACATACTCCAAACAGAAGTCCTTCCACCCGAACAGTGGCCCTAGTACCCTCTGATTCTCAATACCTCTCGCTACCCACTACTCCTCTACCATTCTATACCCATGTGCGCCACGTAACTAAGTCCACCTGTGTTCCCACGCACCTCCAGAAACCCATACGGGATATCATGCGCCTTCCTGCACGCCGTCGCATTCGTCGCCCTGGAGATGCTGCACCGCAGCCGCTGGCTGCAGGCCACCGTGTTCCTGCGCGTGCACCGCTGGACGGACTGGGCGCTGCTGGCCGGCGCGCTGCTGAGCTACGGCACCGCCACGCGCCTGCTGACGCTGCGCGTGGTGCTGGACACGTGGGCCAACGCGTGGCAGCGGACGTGGGTCATGGCGCTGCTCGGTTTGCTGCTGGGCGCCATGGAGGACCTTCTGGTGTGCGTCGCCATGCTCGCCGTGCTCTGGAGCTTCGACTACGTCACGCGCCAGTCGCCGGCGGACCGACGCCGACGCCGACAGCTGAAGACCGCGCGGGACGTGGAGCGCGGCGTGCACGACGAGCAGACGGACGCCCCGGCGTGGGCGGAGGCCGCGGAGCTCACGGAGCAGCTCGGCCGCCTGGCCGTGTACACGCTCGTGTTCCTGGCGGCGACCGGCGGGCTGTGCCTCGACTCGGTCTTCCTGCGGGGCCGCCGGATGCGCTTCTCCGCCGACTTGGTGGCCATGTACTTCCGCGAGCGCGACGCCGCGGGCGAGCTGGAGATCGACGCGGCCGAGTGGCGCGTGCTCTTCTGGACCACGTTGCTCACGGTGCTGCTGGCGGTCGTTGTCGGGCTGCTCGGCGCGTGCTGGATCAACCTCGCGGAGTGGGACGTGCTGGGCTTCGTGCACCGAAGCAGCGTGTACCAGCGGTGCGTCGCTGTCGGCGTCGCCGAGAGCGAGTACCAGCGCCCGCATGAGAAAGAGGATGACGATGAGGAGGAAGACAGCGACGACGAGTCGGATGACAGCGACGACGACGATTGCTCGTGCCTCCGAGACGCGTCGTTCAGACTCACTCCGAGAGTCGTGCTCGTGCTTCTGGTCGCGGCCTTCTTCTGTGCTACGCTGTCACTGGCCAAGATGCTGCCGACTGTGGTGGGGCTGATTGCGCTGAACCCAGTCCTTACTGAGCCCGTGCGGCTGGGTGCCGGCGTGCAGTTTCTTGCGGAGCGGAGCTCAACAAGCATTAGCTCCAGGCCGCTCAGCGAGTTCATTGAGAGGGAAACAGAGCTATCTCAGATCTTTGATGAGAACTCGCTGTACCGCCGCACGTTGGCGTTTGATGGCCCGCTGGCGTTTGACATTAATGTCGGGCGTGATGAACGGCCTAATGTGCTACTGCTCGTCATGGAATCTTTCCGAATGCAAGACTCACGGTTCCTTCTGGACAGTGTGCTTGAAGGAGAAGTGGAGGCTGCGACTGCGTCGTTGCTACCGCCGAACGTGACGCTCACGCCGAATTTTGACCGTTGGGCATCTCGAGGTGTGGCCATCCGGAACCTCTGGTCCACTTGGCGAACCAGTCGCTCAATCGAAACCCTACTTTTTGGTCAAATGCCTTATGACAGCGTGACGGAAACGGGCACGACCTCGGGCCGTCTGGAGACCAACCTTACGGGGCTACCGCAGCTTTTCAAGGCTAAGGGCTATGATACAATCTTCACCACGGGAACGCGCACGGATTACGATTACTGGGATACGTTCCTGCCTGCGCACGGCTTCGACACTGTGCTAGATCGCTGGGGGCTGGTAGACATTGTCGAGAACGAGCTGGGGCTGGATAACTGGTCGGATGGGAACCATGTGCTTACCTACTGGGGTATTCACGACGATTTATCGTACACAGCGCTTTCACACATTATTCGTACCCGGCAATTTGCTCAGAACGTCGCCAAGCAGCAATTGGAGCGCGATGCAGCTGCAGCTAAAATGGAGTCGCCTAGCAATGTGACAGAGAAGCCCCTCCCCGTCACCACCGCGTCAACGAATCCGTGGTTTGCTACACACTATACAATTTCAAGCCACGTTCCGTTCCACGAGCGACCGGACTGGTTCTTCCACTACGCAACCGAGCATCGTGATGAGGTGGAGGCGTTTGAGCCTCTGTACAAGGGCCACGAGCACGAAGAGTTGATTCGTGACTATGTTCAGATGCGCTATTTCTCGGACATGGTGTTTGGCAGGTTCATGGAACAACTGGAAAAGGACAACGTGCTAAAGGACACGATTGTTGTCGTAGTTGGAGACCACGGCCAAGCCCCTGAACTCGGTAGTGCAACACCTGAGCAGGACCAGATCGCGTCGTCCCGAGTTGCTGGCGCGATAATCGCAGAAGGACGGATAAAGACACCCGTGGTAATCGATGATGCAGCCTCGCAGTCCGATATGCTCAACACTTTAGCCGACATCGTTGGACTGCCCGTGGGCGGTCTGCTGCAAACTAGCATTGGCCGCTCACTAAAGCGCGTGCCACCCAAGGGCAACGGCAAGCGGGTAGCTTATAGCAATAATCCGGCCACAAATCTTGCGGCGGTGGTCGGCAACATTCGCCTACACTTCTTCGCAGACGGATCGGACGCAGTGCGTGCATACCACACGCAGCTGGATCCCCGGCAGGAACGCGACCTCATGGGCGAGCTCTCGAACGAGCGCGTAGGTGAGTTACTTGAGATCTGCGCCGACGGACGGACTCTCAATGCGTACTTTAAGCAGCGGTGGGACCACAACTGCCTACTCCAGCCAATCTGCGGGCGTTCGCAAGAGAAGCACTACGTGTAGATGAGGTGGTCCGTTGGTTAAATAGATTGAATAAGTTGTATTGTTTACGAGTTATGGTGTCTTCCGAGTTAAACAAGCACAGACTCTATATCGTAAGACGGAAAGTATGTGTACAGGTTTGTTCGTCCAAAATGCTTGAACACCACGACAACCCATGAAAGTCTTCATTCCGGTCGCGAAGCCTTTGTTGAGACTCCCTCAGGCAAAACCATCGGTATCAAGAACATGGTTTTACTCAACGAGGGAGCTCCCGCCAAAGAAATTAAGTACCCTGGCTGCAAAGTGTTATCGCGACATCTCAAGTACTACTTCGCATCTCAAGTACCATCCCGACGTTCATGCAATCGCTAAATTTGAAGCCTCGCTAAACATCGCGCGCATCTGGAATGGTGCCAGTGGCAGCCATATGGACGTGGGGTAGGTTTGAGGAAACTGGGTAATTTTTCAAACTTACTCATGTTGAGTTGAGATACAACCCCTACGCAACGTCTAACTGGAACTGGGGTTGAAACATGCACGAAAACCACCCTGCGAAAGTTTTCTATTGTGGCCATAATAGTTTGGATCCAGTTAAGAATGGAAATCCCATTTTAGCCTTCAAGGGTCGTGGTCAGATTCGACAAGGAAGATGCGATACTCTAATATTGCCCGACCTCTCCGACCCCCACGCAAAAACTGCATAGTAAACGGACCCCATCTGTATTATCCGTATACGTGTATTATACGTACAAAGTCGTGCTTCGACACGAAGAAGCTCTGAAATTTTAAAGAGCGGTAATATGAAATGATTAGAGGAAATGCTAGTGTAGTGGGGAGCCCTGTCAGTACGGCATCCGGCCTGATCACGCACAGATGAGAAGTGCTCACGTCACGGTCGATGCAGAGAGGCGCTAAGTAAAGCACACCAAGAAGAGACGGTGACGGAATGTAAGAGGTAGAAGCGAACGGTGGTCGAGGCAAGTCAGAAGGCTACACCCACAGGTGACAAGCGGTAGTTGAGATGGAGACGGCAGAAGATCGCAAGGCGGGCGACGCGTCGAGCAGTAAGAAGCACTAAGTATGAGCAAAGGAGAGGCGACACCAGCGCCCGAAACGTGAGGGCAGGAGCCCACGAGAGCGGAGATGAGACCCGAAGAGGGAGAGGTCCAGATAGGAGTAAGAAGGCGCCATGTACTGGAGGTAGTTAGGCGACGGGGAAGTAAGTGGGGGCACCGAGCGGCGGTCTGGCCGCTCGACCCTCAGTTGCGATTTGTTACGGGAAGAGTAGCAAGTCAAGACTAATATACACGAGGTTGCGCCGAAGACACGGGTTGCTTTCCTTCTGCCGACCGAGGGTGAAGGTCAGTAGCTAAGCAGTAAGCGGAGGTAAGCGAAGGAACGGCTAGCACCTAGAAAAGAGGGCAGTGGCGAGTAGGGCGGCGGGACCGTGGAGAGAGACCACGGGGGTTGAGGCGCACTACTAGCGTCTTGACCGAGGGACAACGGGGTTCGTATGTGCCTCCGGGCGAAGGACTCCCGCGTCCGTTGTATGTGAACCGGGCATTTGCTGGAAGCAGCCGACGGGGCTACCCGACCGTCGGTGCCGACAACGCTTCCTCCCAGCCATCCCTATCCCCGTCTGGGCCATAAGCTGTTTGGTCACCACTGTACTGCCTCGTGCGACTGCCACCGGAACTACCGTCTCCCGCCTAGGTGTTGGAGACGTCGACACTACCGTGGTCTTCCTGGACGAACTGAGTCCACCTGTAAGAGAAGCGGACCGCGGGGGCGGCGAGCTGATTCAGCACTGCGGGGGCAGCCAGCTGACGTACGAGAAGCTAGTCACGGGGGTGATGTCCTCATGAGACGACTGCGGGAGCATGGAGTCGACTTGCGGAAGCAAGTCACGGGGGTGATGAGCTTCCGAAACGGCCGCGGGGCAGCAGGGCCGGGCAAACTACACTAGTATGTTTGGGATTTAGAGTTTGTGTTACAAATACTAAATGGGGTGGGATTTTGTTCAACTTCCACCATGTTAATTACCATGTATTTATCGCGACGAGTGCGGCCAGTAGTCCAAATTACTTGAGTACTATTCCAAATTATCTGCAACTGGTTGCGATGATGTGCCGGTGAGCTTCGGAATGGGATGATCGTCATGGTGAGCGGGAAGTTTACGGGAGTTTCAATTGATTTGTACTACATCGGGTAGCATAAGTGGACAATCTCCAGATGTCCTCGATTTGAAGAACGAGACGGTGATGTCCTTCGCTTACGTATTCCATCATTGGTGTCCGTGCAGGGTGAGGCATTCATTGCCGATGGATGCCAGCTGGGACGGGCGACAAAACATGGGCTACGTCCTGGCCAAGAAGTGCGTCGCTGGGGCTGCACTGGCACGAGGACGCACAGAACTGACGTGCCGCTGCCGCTGATAGAGAGAAGGAGACACCCGCGCCGCACGGCTATCACGTCGCTGGCGGTGTTTGTTGAAGTACATGCGTGCATTGCAATGGGCACCTGGGAGCGGCCGCGGAGGATGCGTCGGCAGCTGTGATATACCCTACTGGCTGAAGGGAGGTAGCACGTCAGTGGCTGCAACTACATGTAAAGATCGATCTAGGTAAGACAGGAGTAAGCTCAACCTCACTCTCTCTTTTGGTGCGTTGTTGACAAGTGCGCTTGTAGTGCCGAACCTGCCTGAGGGCGAGGTTTCCTTAGGTTATGAGCCCAATGACTCAAGCCACTCACGAGGCAAGCGGCGATGGAGCGCAAGCCCCGGCGCCAGTACCGCCCGTCACCAGTCGCGCAAGGACTGGCATGGTCGACGACCCTGGAGAGATGAGCACCGCCCAAGTCCGCGAAATGGACGAGGGCAACCCGACTGGTGCTGATGCGCCAGTAACTGGAGACAACGTGGGGGAGCTGATGGCTCTCCTGCATGGACTGGCTGACCAACTGGAGCGACTTGAGGAGTCGCAGACCAAGCTCACTTGGGAGAGGGCGAGGCAAGGCGGGTGCGCCCGCAGCAGCTCCCGACGCCGCCCATGGACTCCAGCTTGTTCGCATCTGCGTTGGTACGCGGCACCCGTATGCACATTGACTCACTCGGGGGGGAGGGGGTCGCCGCGTACGACGCCGAGACGTCCAGTGCTTACACCGCAGTACTTTGGGCTTCAGCGGCCAGGGTACGGGCCCCCCGAATCGAACCTGCAGCGCATTTACGCCGAGCCGCACGCGCCGCAGCCACCACCTGGAACCACACCAGCCCAGCCGGCACATCAGGGGAATCAGGCCACGCGCTTCCCTGACTCCCGCCAGAAGATGCTGGCGATACAGCCGTTTGACGACAAGGAATTGTATGTGGGCTTGGGGCCTGGGTTCCTCGAGTGGTGATGTCGGTTCGAGCGGCAGGTTGCGTTGGCGCAGTCAGCATGCGGCTGGAGGACGTGAAGGTGGATCTGCTAGGCCACTATCTTTCGGGAACAGCGGAGAGATACAAGTCGCGACTTGGTGGATGCAAATGCCCACACTCCAATTCGTGATGGAACGCATGTTGGAGACTTTCAAGACCAACACCACGCCGGCTCAGGCGAGAAAGCCGTTTACTCTGAAGGAGTCCAAGCGCTCGTGGCCGGAGTACTATATGTATTGTGCCTTTCTCGTATTTTGGCCAATCTGACCTCAAAAGGTAGGTCCTTAGCTTTGCGGGGTAGGTTTAAAGGCCCGATTTGCAGGACCCCACACGAGAATTAGTTTGATTAGGATCCAGAAGTAATGCCCCGGAGGTCCTTCGGAAGACCGCACACATAGGCTAAAGAGTACCTTTTTAGGATTTACGGACCGAATGGCCAAGAGTTTCCGGCCAAACAGTCTTCCGTGAGGGCTCCGAGCTGGTACAAAGCCAAAGCATCTAAGTGTTATTGGCTATAGCCTGGTCAACTAGGAGGTCTTTCGTAAGAGCACTCCTCCTACGCAGGACCCTAAATCGGAGGGCATTTTGGCGGAAAGGCACAATACCTGGTTGCTATATCTGAGGCATGCGGCGGCGGAGCCGGCTACCTCGTGCTCAACAACATCGTCCAGTACGCGTCCGCGGACTTGCGAACGGCTCTGATGGCGAAGGTGGATGGTACAAGGATGGATTATCTCCAGCAGGCGAAGGAGCTGGCCCACTTCGCGCAAACTTGGGAGCTCGAGCCCGCCAAGCACAAGAACCTCGGCAGAGAGGTGGTGGATGTAGTGGGCGAGCAGCGCGGGAAGGAGACAAGAATCTGTCATGAGTGCGGGGAGGTTGGACACCTGCAAGCCGTGTGTCCCAGCAGAGCGGGAGGAGGAGGCCGGAAGCCGGACCGCACGCTGGCGGTGACCGAGTCGCCTAACGAGACCAAGGAAAAGTGGATATTGGACAGTGGTTCCAGCTGACACTTGGTGACGAACGCGTCGTGCTGGACGAAGCGGAAGATTTGAAGACGAGTGCGTGAAGCCGGACCGCAATGCGCTCAAGATGACGAGGCGGGGCACGTTGCCGCTGCGAGTGACAGTGTGCGGCAAGCCACAGCCTGTGACGTTCACCAACGTCTACTTCGCGGAGAACGTGGTTTACAACTTGCTCTCGTACGGCCAGTTGGACAAGAAGAGATACTCGCTGATACGCAAGAACGGACAACGAGTCGTCACTGCCCACGATAGGGGGGGCATGTTGCGTTTGATGTGAAGCTCGAGAAGGGTGGCCTGGTGGTGCCAGGCACGGTGGAGCACGGGACCGAGATGGATTCGGAGGTGATTGTGGTTATGTAGGAGGCGAACACGGAGCCCGCGGGCACGTCTGAGGACGTACGGAAGGGCACATTAGTGGAGTTTCATAAGCGACTGGGGCATCTGAGCTACGATGCGGTCGAGAGGCTCGCGCAGAACCCAAGTTCGGGGGTCGAGATCACCGATCATAGAAGGGTGAACTGCCTGACGTGCGCGCAGGGGAAACAGTCAAAGAACCGGCAGTCGCGAAAGGACACCGGTGGGCACTCACCGATTGATCGCATAGGAGGCGTGATATGCTCCGACCTCAAAGGGCCCATGACACCACGGGATCGGCTGAACAACCGATACATGGTGCATATTGTGGATCATAAGAGCAACTATTGCCGAGTGTTCTTGGCAAGGCCGAAGGATGCCGCAGCGAAGCGATTTGAACACTTTCTCACGTTTTTTAGAAGAGATTCGACTCTCGGATCCACGTGCTCAGGACTGATTCGGGTGGTGAGTACCCAAATGTAGACCTGTTCTGTAAGAACACGGGGGTTGTGCGTAAGAGGCGTGAAGCGAACAATCAGGCGAGCAAGGGCAAGGCCGAACGTATGCACCCGTCCATAATGAATAGGACCAAGTGCATGATCTTTGCGTGCGGCTTGCCGCTCAGCTTCTGGGCGGACGCCGTGCAGTATGTGGCGTACATCGTGAAGTGGTCGCCGACGAACTCCAACCTCGGGCGCGTTTTGCCGCTCAAAATACTGACAATACAGACTCCGCCTTTGGGCAATATCGTGGTCTTTGGGTTGCCGTGTACGGTGTATAGAGACCCACGAAACAAGGACTTTTCTCAGCGAGCACAGCAGGGCATGATAATCGGGGTCAGCGAGGAGACTAAGGGATATCGAGTATATCTACCTAGAGACCGCGTGGTTGTGACCACTCAGCACGTGAAGAATATCGCGACTCTGGATAAGACCCAGAACGAGCAAGTACAGCGCATGTACCTGCAGGAGGACAACGTCACCGACGTGGACGAGTCCGCTGAGAATGACACGGGTGCCGCAGAGCCGGTAGATACCGGAAACGCTACGACTGCGAGTCGGCGCAAAAAGAAGAAGAAGAAGAAGGGGTGTGCGAATAAGAAGCCATGGAAGCGCAAACAGCACATGACGCGGTCCGCCCCACGCAAGGCAGCCGAGGAAACAGCCGAAGAGGCAGACGACTCCGACCAGCAGGAGGATCACGACGTGAGAGTCGTCATCAACGTCATGGAGGTGGATCCCAAAAACTATCGGGAGGCTATGCGTAGTCCTCGCCGAGATGGTTGGATAAGAGCCATGCCGGGAGAGCTGGATGCCCTTGAGAGTAACGGGGTATGGGAGATCGTGCGGATGCCGCGCGATGTGCATGCGTTGTACACGAAGTGGGTCTCGTCTATAAGACCAAGCGAGACGCTGAGGGGTTGCTCGAGCGTCTCAAGGCCCGACTGGTAGCCTGCGGAAACGAGCAGGAGTTCGGGGTCAACTACGGGATCACGTTTGCCGCCATCATGGAGATGATGAGCGTGAAGTTCGTCCTGATACTGACCAGGAAGTGGCGAGTGCTGGCCAAGCATGGAGACGTCCCGAATGCGTATGTTATGGCAGGCAAAGAACCCGACCTAGAGATCTACATGCGAATCCCACAGGGGATGATGCTCCCAAGGGAGTTATTAATGAAAAGCTTGATGTTACGAGCCCTAACGAGTTGGCCCTCGAGCTGAGCAAGGTGCTTTACGGCCTGAAGCAGGCCGGCCGACTAAGTAAGCTGCTTCACAAGAAGCTGACTGGCATAGGTTTCACCCAGAGCATAGTCGACATGTGTGTTTACTTCAGGCTCCAGACTGGAGTGTTTAGGTGTGTACGTTGATGATCTGCTGATCACTTGGACCGAGCAAAGAGCTGTGGATGAGTTCCTCGACCAGTTAGTGTCAAGGACCTAAGTTCTTGGGCATGTGCGTCGTTTATGGTGACTGGGTTGGGTACTACTTGGACCAGGAGGTGACGATAACCGACCTGCTCAGAGAGCGTGGAATATGCGCATGGGGTACGAACGCCAATAGGCGATGAGTCAAATGAATGCTCACGCAAGGACGCCGTGCCAGAACGGTGACAATCTCTGCCTTGCAGTCGTTGGCGGGAAGTCTGTTGTGGCTGGCCAGATGCACACGGCCGTTTATTTCGTTCGTAGTCCACAAGGTGACGCGGCACACACATTACACAACCATGGATGATTGGAAGTTGGCGAAGCGCATTCTACGGTACCTCGCGGGGACGCGTGAATTCCGTTTGTGCATGCAAGAGGACGGTGAGCTAGACGGGCCGCTGCGGGTAGTCGCGTACAGCGACGCCGACTTTGCTGCTGACAGAGAGGACCGCAAGTCCGTCACGGGCGGGCTGGTAACGGTAAACGGGATGGCTGTGGCCTGGGTTTGCCGTTAGCAAGGCGGCGTGTCGCTGTCCACGATGGAGGCCGAGTTTACGGCGGCTTCCGTTATAGGGCAGGAGTTGTTGGGGATACGTGAGTTGGTGAATGAGCTCGGCGTAAGCCTCGTGATGCTGATGTCACTGCGTGTTGATAATCAGGCAGCATTGAAACAGTTGAGTGGAGAACAAGCGTCGTCGAAGGCGGAGCCAATCGATACCAGGATTAAGTTCGTGGTGCATATCGCCAGAGCGGGAACATTGATGTCAGAGTATTGCGAGGGGAAGAGCATGCCTGCGAACATGCTCACCAAGGCGGTGCCGGCTGCGAGGCTGTGTGAGCTGAGGCAAATTGTCGGTTTGACCTAGTCGATTAATCGCATCGACCGACGAGGAGGAGTGTTGAAGTGCATGCGTGCATTGCAATGAGCGGCTGGGAGCGACCGCGGAGGATGCGTCGGCAGCTGCGATGTACCCTACTGACTAGCACGTTAGTGGCTGCAACTACATGTAATGATCGAGCTAGGTAAGACAGGAGTAAGCTCAATCTCACTCTCTCTTTTGCTGCGTTGTTGACAAGTGCGCTTGTAGTGCCGAACCTGCCTGAGGGCGAGGTTTCATCAGTGCTGCACACGCACCGGAACTGTGGCCTGGTCACGAAGCTTATGCAAGCAGCCAGTGCGTAGCATGTTGCTAGAGAAGAGAGTAGATGTATATGTGACAGATAAGCGACTCTGTCGCACTTCATTAGCGTGATTGTTGACGCCTTCACGCCTGTAAGCAGACATTAGTGCAACCTCAAAAACAGAATATTTTACGCAAAAATGCGTAATAGCTTACGCGGAATGTTGCCCGTCGCCGACACGGGTAACATCGCATGAAACATACGCTTTAGCAAGGGTATTATATATTTAACCTTTACGGTACTATCGTTTAACAAATGTTTTTTTAGTGAAACCTGTGGTATCGGATTTCTGAAAACGCCTTCAGAAGGAGTAGATATAAGAAGGAAATCAGACCACGAATGCGATCGCTGCTTAACTAATAAAATTTCAAAGAATACACAACACTTCAACACTAACTTTTCTCGAAAGAGTCTAGGCTGCCATCAAACACTTTTTTGACCAACAACAGTCACTTTGCGACGATAACAAACACAAAACGACAGTAGCATACAAAAACTGGTCGATTTCGCCGATAGCACACACATTTTAGGCCGACAACAAACACTTTCTCCACTCTACGCTTGGACATACAGCCTCCCGCAACGTATAAACATGATGCGATATCTCAATAGTCATGTTACTTTGTGGACAGCGCAAAAATATGTGGCTATTATCGGTTCTGTTCTCGACACCCTCCACCCACCCGTTTTCCTATCCAAGCAAACCGGAACTCGTCTACTGCTACGATGCAGCCCAAGAAGGATTGGAACCAACTACACGAAGAGTCTGCATTCGCCAGGTACAGACAGGATCAGTTCTGCTGCTCTACTATCTATTGGGTCAGAGCTAGAAACTGTGTCGTATGCCCGGGTGGTCACGGGATGACCGAGCGTCGTGTAAGATGCAAAAGCCCCACTTGGCAAGAGTTTGCCACGGTTATTTCCTGTCAAATTCAATTGAAAGTTTTACAGTGTGGGATTACATTGCACTAGAGCGTCTGCGGCTTAAGCTGGGAATACACAGTTTTTGTTAGACGAATGTTGACCCTGGTTACGCAATACGATTAGCCACTGTATAAATGTTACACGAATGTGGACCCAGGTTACGCTGATGCCATTAATGTCACGTGGGCTGGCCATAGCCTCTAACGAGGTATTCCCAGTATAACAGGAGGTAAAACCTCGTTGGGATCATATACGGTACAAATCTGATATTGGATCAGACCAACTTACTCTGACAGTGATCATTAGGCCTACTCAGCATGGAGCAGCACAATATTAAGGTAAGCCGACGTGTATTATTGTGAAAAGCACCTGGAACGTCTTATCGGATAATAAATCGGCTGGAAGCCTTATTTATTTCGACCCATCCCTTGTTTAGAATTGGGTACCCCTTTTTATAATCGGTATTGTACAGAATCGCGTCAAAGCTATTTTATAGTTGGAATCGATCTTGGTCTCTAAATAGGCTGAAATGTCAGCCCCAACCCCGACACTTGGAGGAAGCCCGCCTAAATACACCAAGCAAATAGCAATGCAAACGCGAACCAAGATCTCAGTCAAAATTGGAGGAATCAACAGGATGAGCAGAGCCAGCGTCCGTGTCGAGGACGCGGAGTTTTGCTTCGACCCAGTGGGCAGCTTTGGTGACCTCTACGCGAGAGCCGAAGAGCGCGTCGTAGCCGCACCCAGCTCCCAACTCTGATTTAAGCCAACTTTTTCAGATTAGTACCCTCAATAACTTCATATACAGTCCAAATTAGCTCGTATCGGTTTTGCTCACAGCCCTGATTTACTGAGCTACACGGGGTGACAAAATGGCTGGTTTCACAATAATCTCTCCCGGTTATATCTTGTTATCCCTAAGCTACCTGTTTCTTCGTGAACACTTTTATCTGGCCATGGTTTCTCCAGTTGCGGCTCTTGCTCGGCTTCCCCGCTCTCCTCATGCGATGAGCTATCCAATGGCAGTTCGCCAACCGTAGGCGCATAGTCATCAGAGTCATCGGGATGTCGTCAGGCAGCTCAACGGACACGGGCGGCTGAATACGTTCGTGTGGAGGACGGCGCGCGCCAGCGTGGAATGTCAGCCATACGTTGAACGTATTCGGCTGATGGTCTTGATCACACCCACGAAAGTCGCCATACTAGTGCGAGGCTTCGGAAATCGGTTGTTGCGTTCGCGGTTAAACCTCTCTAGAGGGTTGTTCGTGCGCGCCACGAGCTCGTTGTTCAGGCCGGCCACGTTCCACACGCTTGCGCCGTACTGTCCCAACCACATCCGCTGGAAATAGCCCCAGAATCCTCTTCACTTAGCTTCAGAGTACTCAATCTCAGCGAGATTACAGCGCTGACGATTCTAGCGCTTAACCCACTTGATACTACGCGCAATTAGGCTGTTGTAAACGACCGTTAGCATGCCATAAACCCCACGGGTCATCGCCATGCAGCATACTTCCTCCAGGATCAGAAACCGCTTCCGCACGCCTGAACGCCTGCTTCAGGTGAAACATACACCCAATAACGATTGCGTTGGGGAACTGCGTCTGCACGGCATCAATTAAGGCACTCTCGAAGTCGCACACGACTTCCGCCGGCTCCAGGTGTTGGTCAGTACTTTGCACGACAAAAGGGACCATGCCACTGCGAGAGGTGCTCAATACGTAGTAGACAGGCACGTATAGTCCGGAGACTCGGTCGTGCACCATAAAGACAACACATTGTTTGTACCCAGGCGGTACACAGCGAAATGTACCATCGACAAAAATTGTAGTACCGTGGAGCGACGTAGGTTGATGAGGGAAGGGTGTGCCCAGCCAATTAGTCGTGTAGGCTAGCTGAGGTTATCGCGGTTTACCGTGACGTAATGAAACTGGAATAGGATACATCTTCGTTCAGCGCCGTGGAAAGTGGCGGGATTTCAATGCCCCCCGTGTGCGTCTCCACAAAAGTGCCGGCCCCTTGCTTGGTACATACGACGAAGTACTTGTGTCTCGGATAGACCCGCGGACGACATGCTCGTTGTCAGTCCTGTAAAACCCGCCCCGTACAGCTTTCCATATGTGACAAGCAGGGAGCGCAACTTGCTCGACGGTCAGGCTGTCGACTCTGTCCTTCTTAGCGCTGGTGACGTCGGCGAGGCTCGTTCCAGCATCATCGACATTGCGGCAAGTGTGGAGGCGGCCAGCGGTGTACCCCATGGTGTCAATGAAGAACGACATCGTACCAGGACAGCCTCGACACCAATGGCTGCACCGGTAGAAGATCTTCCTGGATGACGCCCAAGCACGTGCGGACCTCTTGCCGCGCTTGGTCCCTTGTACGGCTGGGGATGGCGCTGCCCGGATGCCCGACGTTGCCTGGATGTCCTGTGGTGCCCGGGAGAGACTACGCTAGCGTCTGCATATTACCAAATGAACCCTCGCCGACGCAAGCCCTCCCCGGCCAAGGCTCCATGTGACCTACGTGCAACCGTGTATTTTTAGATCTCAAAGCCGATCCGCACAAAAATGTCATATGCTCCAAAAGGAGATCTGTACCGTATATGACCCCTTTTGGAGGTTATCACACAGAAAAACCTCCACGAGGAGACGTTGAAAGTGATATTGCCCCTCGTCCCAAGCTCACTCCAGATATAAGAGAATATATTCAGCGCATAGACGAAAACGCAGTCGCACCCTGACTAATTTGGAGTGACATGTTGAGAGCCCCAGAACTCCAAAAGCCAGTCCTTGGGTTTCCATCACGAGAACAGGTCCAACGGAATGTTCGCTATAGCAGATAGCTCCAAGGATCGAAAAACTCGATACTTCGGACGAAATAGTTAGTTAGATCGGAGGCTTACACACACGATTTAAATCCTGGCACTGCCTTTGTGTTTGGAAACCGATTGGATGCTCGGGGTTTCGCGTTCGTCGGCAATGGAGATGATGATGAGGCTGGGCGACATTGGGTTGAGAATGGGAGGCCCACAGAGCCCGAGGGCGGCGACGCCCCAGGGAGTAGGAGAGCCGATAGGGGCTAAGTATAGTGAGTTCTGGGCGCTAGTTCGGTGGCTCAGAGATCAGTCGTAATTTGGACAGACACTGCCCAGGTTAAGGTTAATCTACTACGCGTGAAGTGCCAGGGCTGGGAGCCGGGCTTCACTCAGCTGAACAAGTGGTTTCTGATCACCCTGTACTGCGTCGGGGACGGCGGGGCGTGTAGAGTAAAGCGGGGTGAGTTAAGAGGTGCACAGAAGCGTGAACCATAATGACGGATAGACGCCTAGAGTGACGGGGGACCGTGGGTAGTGACCACGGGGGCTGGAGCTGCCGAAATGACGGTGCTGACGGCCGAGGGACGGAGTAGGCCTGGAGTGTCCTCGGGCACG
>BSXT01002149.1:0-40139 GCA_030267785.1 Phytophthora fragariaefolia | reverse complement strand
AATGTTTGCTTGCCGAGATCGACTTGCAAACAGCTCAGCATCGTATCTAGCGTGCATCAGAAGCAAACACTGCATGGAAACACACAAAGAGCGATTTTTTCGCATATCTGTAATCCAATTTAGCAAGCTGCAGCGCAAAACGCGAGTTAGTTTTACAAATACTAGTTACAAAATAAAAAAAGTCACTACCTTTGCTCGAGCTCAGAGTTTTTTACGTATTGCGTCGACCGAGTTTTTGTTGTAGCATAGAATTTATTCGGTGAGGCACGCTCGATCTCGCTCTTTGACCTCTTCCACCGGTAGATAGTGGAGCGATGCACGTCAACAGCGTCCGCTGGTGCGGTTATTGAGGTGGACTCGTCCAGGCGAGAAAGCACGCGTAGTTTTACTCTATTTTTGTTCTTTGGTCGCCGCGTCATTTTTGCTAATATGACGGACGGAGGACATTTTGGCGCGCAACCGAAACGGTTGGCGCGCAGAGACATAGACTTTTTACGTCTGTAAGAAGTCATCGACTGTTTATGCATTTAATACTAGAGATGAACTTTTTACATGTGTAGCACTGGATCCGTGTTCTACGGTACTATCGGACCCTGTTTGCGACCTTCAACTTCGTGTGCTCCACACAACGGACGTGTTGGGTCACGTTTGTCCCACCATCAGTCAAGATGCTGCGTAGAGCGACGTCTTCGTGTGCGGCTCGAGGCTTCTCGACGCTCTCATTCGGCGCGCCGCCGCCTGCGCCCAGCCGTCGCGTGGTTGTGACCGGTCTGGGCGCCGTCACTCCTTTCGGCGTGGGCGTCTCGCGCTCGTGGGACGCGCTGCTGGACTCGCAGTGTGCCATCCGAGTATGACACATCGCTCTTTCGGCTCTGGTGGAGCTTTACGTGAATTTTAACATTCAATTTTATCATTTTTGCTGCGCACTTTAGACGGTGGACGCTCTGGCAGACACGGGGTTGAACTGCACCATTGGCGCCGCGGTGCCAAAGGGTGACGGGGAGGGGGCATTCCGCACGAAGGACTGGGTGAACCTGAAGAACCTCCGCTCGCAGGAGCCAGACTTCATCGCCTATACGTTGGCAGCAGGTTCGATGTGCAGCGAGATTGTTGGAGGCATCGGTACTGAAGCGAAGTTGTCGGTTTATGATGGTTACGATTGTTTGTTGGGGCAGCTGATGAAGCTATCAAGGATTCGGGATGGAGCCCCAAATCGGATGAGGAACGCGAGCGAGCGGTAGGATGCTGGTTAGGTGCAGTAGATTTATGGTTTTGTGGCGGCTGACGGCTCGCGGGTGTGTTGGCACTTGTGGAGTAGGGCGTGGCTATTGGTTCTGGCATGGGGAATATCCAGGAGGTCATGGATGTGGGTCAGCTTGTCAAGGACAAGGTATTGTCGCAAATATGACATCTGAAGCAATTTATGATTTATCGCTGATGAGTTTGTTTGCATTTTTATTTTAGAAATATCGTCGAGTGTCACCTTTCTTCATTACACGGATTCTTATTAACCTTGCAGCGGGTCATGTAAGCATCGAGCATGGGCTGAAGGTATTTAACAAATTTGTTGCATGCAGACTCATACCGATTTGCGCAGAGCAACATCTAATGGGGGTCATTTCTTTTTTATTGACGTAGGGCCCGAACCATTCTTGCGTGACGGCATGCGCTACGGGAAGTCATAGCATCGGTGACGCTGCGAATTTCATTCGCCACGGAAATGCCGATATTATGGTCGCTGGTGGCACCGAAGCTTCTCTCAACGAGATTTCTATCTGTGCGTTCTTGCGTGCACAGGCATTGTCTACAAAGGTAGTTTCAACTTTGGAAACATTTCAGGACTTAAGGTGGTGAAGCTGATGCCTTGTATGTGCAGTTTAACGATCGTCCTCAAGAAGCCTCCCGACCATTTGATTCGAAACGTGATGGTTTTGTCATGGGAGAAGGTGCTGGTGTCGTTGTGCTCGAGGTACAGTACAGGATTTGCACGTTTGCCCACTAATACAATTTGTCACTTAATTTGTGTTTTTGTCCGTGGAGGAGTATGAACATGCTAAGAAACGCGGTGCTCGAATCTATGCTGAGGTGCGAGGCTATAGTCTCAGTAGCGACAGCAACCATATCACGGCACCTCTTGAAACGGGTGATGGCGCTCGCCGAGCGATGCAGGGGGCTATTTCCCAATCTGGGCTTGCATTGTCTGATATTGGATATATCAATGCACATGCAACCTCTACCCCGCTGGGTGATCGCGCCGAGAACGCCGCTGTAAAAGAGCTTTTTGGCGAACATGCTAAACAACTTGGAATGTCGTCGACTAAGGTACGGTCCCCACACATCCCTTACTGTTATGTAACTAGTCCGGTATTATGCTGATGTTTATGATTTTGTTGTTGTTTCCAGGGAGCGGTGGGCCACTTGCTTGGTGCCGCTGGTGCTGTAGAAGCTATCTTCTCTATCAAGGCGCTACACCACGTACGTTTTCACCCTACGTCAGTTCTATCATCAGAACAACCTAGACTGACTTATTTGTGTTCTATCTTGCTATGTAGAATGTGATGCCTCCTACACTCAACCTTCACGAGACTACAGAAGAGTTCACACTCAACTACGTGCCGAATCAACCGCAGGAGAAAGAACTGCGCGCTGTACTTACAAATTCGTTCGGTTTCGGAGGAACCAACACTAGCATCTTGTTTGCCAAGTAGATACTACTGTAGAGCTCCAAAATCCGAGTGTGTAAGGACAGGAAGATAAATGCCCAAACAGCAGACAATCAATCGGAGCTAGCTGGCATCTGATATCGAACATTCGCTTTCTCGGCTGGGTCGAACTTCTCCGATATTATTTCCCGTCGTACACCACAGGAAGATCCTTTCAGGTCCATATGCATCCTCGAGTGTGACGGCGGCAGGTATGCATAGCTGCTGCTTCGGTATTCCTCAACCTTCTTGCGGGCCATCTGCATAGATTTTGCCATTATCAGACTTATTAGGCACGGTGTACTGTACGACAGAAGGTGAACGACAATAAAATAAAATAAATACTCCGTACCATAGTTTCCCTCTCCATTCGCGATCGCTCAAGCGTCATTCGCTCTAGTGCGGTGCGTAACTCGCGTTCTTGTCGGTAAAACTGCTGTTGCTTGGACAGTGCTGCCGTTAGTTGTGCACTCAACTCCGACACCTTTCGGTCGCTGTCGTCGCAGGCATGCTCCTGCTCGAGTAGCAACTCCTTAGCATCACTTAAATCTCGGCTTAGTTGCTGAACTTGTAATGATAGTACGGAGCTCCTAGCATCAGCCTCCTGTCGGGTTTTATCTCCTCTTTTTCGCTCCTCCTTGAGCGTTTGAATCCTCCCTTTCAAGCTCTCGACTTCAGCGATCAGACGCACTTCACTCCGTTCTCGCTCGTTACGAGAGCTATCCAATGCTGACACCACATCTTTCTTTGCCTGGGATAGTCTGTATTCAAGTTCAGCGGCTTGAGCTTTCAAATCACGATTTTGCTGATGTAGCACTTCAAATTCGTTTGTAAAGCGATTGGCACAGTCTGCCTTGACCTTGTTGAGTTGATCATTTAGCAGCTGCACTTTGCGATGCTGTTCTTCACTCTCGTCCTTTGCCTCACGAGCCTCCGTGCGACGTATTTCCAATTCGCGTTCCAGGTTGCTTATTCGATCCTGTCATTAGCGCAAACAGAATCAGCATCACCCCTTCGTACAACATCAATGTCTGCCTGGGCACGCACGCTTAGCTCGTGACTTTGATCGCGAAACTCTGCTCGTAGTTTAGTAAGAGCATCTTCTTTTGATCGTATCCTTTCGAGATACTCCGCTTCTAAGTGGCTTGACTGAATGTGACAGCACCAACGCGTTGATAGTCAATTCAGTACAACTTCAATGAAGCACTCGGTAAACAATTGGTTCTGTGAGCTAAATAATACCATATCGCGGGCTTCTTCTGCTGTTGAGGCACGCTCTGTAAGATGCTGAAGTTTTTTCTGATCCGTTTACAGTTCACAACAATAAAGTTAATCCAACGAACGACCTATGGAGATTTTTCTAGATAAACTCACCTCAAAATCTATGCCTGCGTCCTTGGAGCGACGAATTGCTTCAGCAAGCTTTTTGTCCGTCTCCTTTTGGTTCCTTGCGGTTGACTCCATTTTGGAGCGCAAATCTACTAGTTCACTGTTTAACGACCTTATTTCCTGTTCGCGGCTGCTCATATCAGCCTCATGTTTGCGCACAACCGTACTCAGAGTTTCTTCTTGAACCTTTACGTGTTCTGCAGCTTGTTGACGAAGTCGCTCCAGTAATCGTACAATTTCACGACGACTCTGTAGCTCACGAGCTGCCACCTACTCGTATGAAGCGGAAAATACTTTCGTTAGTAATACTGTCACCTTTAGGCATCACTGCGTATGAACGGCAAACCTCTTCTTTCTCAAGAATAGCTTCTTCGACTTTTGCTTTACACTCTGATTCTAACTATGCAAGAACCAAGTGAGCATTTTACTGTTCTGGCTCACTCGAGCAAGTTCTACTTACCTCGGCGACTGCATCCTCCCGAGCACAATACTGTGTTAATTGCGTCTCCATACTGTTAAGAACGTTAAGCATGCCTTCACAATCCTGGCGCACACCTTCGAGTTCAGTCTGCAGTCCGCTATTGCGTTCTTGTAGCTCGTCCACCGTTTTATCTTTTTTTTCAAGTGCATTGGTTAGCTCGCGCAAGCGTACGCATACGCCTTGATATCGGGTTGAAAATGATTCGTCCTTGCGTTCAGTTCCACGCTTCATTTTCTGCAACATGTCCTCGTATTCACCAATCTGGTTGTCTAGGTCAAGCCGCTCTTTGCGAGCCACGTCTGCTTGCTCCATCAGTGACTCCTTTGCGCTCTCCAGCTGTGCTATTGATGCGGCATATCGTTGTAGCTGCCGCTCGCAATGCGTCTTCTCGTCACGCACTTGTGAGCAAGCGTCGCGCAGTTCCTGTAGTGCAAGCGTAGCTTCATTGAAATTCTGTCCCATAACCTGCAGCTGCTGATCTCTGTCTGTCAGCTCCTTCCTCATTGCCCCGATCTCATCATCCTGTATAGACACTTGCTCCATCAGCATATTGTTCTCCGCCATAAGCACATCGATCCGCTCGTTGATCTCCTGGAGATACTCTCCATTGTCGTGCATATTGATCAAGTCGTCGTTCATGGCGTGCATCTCCTTGGGTTCATTCTGCATGCGCAGCATCATCTTCTCACCTGCCACCTCCAGTTCCCTGCATCACCAACCCAACCACAACACAAAATAAACTCAGTCAATCTTCCCGTCACAACTTCTATCTCCCTACAATGCCTCACTGTCTCAACGTCGTGTTCTCCTTCGCCAGTGCCTCCGCGCGCGCCGCAACTCGATCAATGGCCTTCTTATTGTCCGTCAGCGCAGTCTCCTACATCACCACAGCACCAAAGTCCACACTCCATCAGCATCCACTCCACTCTTTGCTCTTCTCTCTCTGCTGCCGTACCAGCTCCTGGATCTTGAGGTCATACGCCTGTAGCAGCGGGTTCGTGTACTCGGAGGCTGTGAGCCAGGGCGCCAGTCGCTCGTGGGCCTCGTCCTCGCTCTGCGCCGCATCCGCCACCTCCTTCAGCCTCTCCAGCTCTCCGTAGCGTTGCAGCAGTCCGCGCAGCTGCACCAGCAGCCGCTCCGCGTAGCCGCGCAGGAAGTCGCGCTCGTCTGCGAGCCGCGCGCTGTCCACGCAGCAGCCGGGGGGGCAAGCGGGCGGCGGCGCGGCAGGCGCGACCTGCACGGCCGGCAGCTTCTTCAACTCGCCCTGCAGTCGGCCCTGCGCCTCCAGGCGGCGCGAGCGCTCGGCCTGGGGACCTCCGTCCAGCAGCTCCATGCACGTTGAAGTTGCTCTGCGCGTCTCTTCGTGGGCGGTTTGTGTCGTGTGGCGCACACTATGATTGGTGTGGCCCACTTCCCTTCATCCCCCCCTCTGCGACATGTAGCCGCATTTTGGGCGAATCAGCGCGCGCGGCAGCATTTCATCCACTGGTGACGCTCATTCGGGGAACCGCCAGCAGAGCCACGGGAGCCGAGCCAAGATGCCGACCGTGGGGGTCAAGCGCGACGAGCTGTTCGCGGCCATGGGCCAGACGTACACGGACGAGGAGTTCGACGTGCTGTGCTTCGAGTTCGGCATCGAGCTGGACGACATCACGAGCGAGAAGCAGCTCAAGCAGCGCGAGCAGGGCCAGGACAAGGACCACTCGGCGCACTCGGACGCGGTGCTCTACAAGATCGACGTGCCCGCCAACCGCTACGACCTGCTGTGCGTCGAGGGCATCGCGCGCGCGCTGCGCATCTTCCTGGAGAAGCAGCGCCCGCCCGTGTACACGCTCGCGCCGCGCGCCGAGGTCCCGCACCACATCACGGTCAAGCCCAGCACGAAGGTGCGTGCTTCGGCGGCGAAGAGCTGTCGCGGGTAGGAGCTTGGAGACTGAGTTGTGATGATGTTGTGTGTGCTGCTGCAGCTGGTGCGCCCCTACGTGGTGTCGGCCGTGCTGCGCGACGTGCAGTTCACGCAGGAGCGCTACGACAGCTTCATCGACCTGCAGGACAAGCTGCACCAGAACATCTGCCGTCGCCGCACGCTCGTGGCCATCGGAACGCACGACCTGGACACGATCGAGGGACCTTTCACCTACAATGTACGCTGCGGTTGTTGAGGCAGAGGGGTGATGGACGAGGTCGGGTGTTGACTCGTTCTTTATTGCTGTCGTTGCTGCTATTAGGCGCTGCCGCCGAACGAGATCAAGTTCCAGCCGCTGAGCCAGGACAGGGAGTTCGAGGCCAAGCAGCTGCTGGACTTCTACCGCACCAACCCGGACGTCAAGCACATCAAGCCCTACACGGATATCATCTACGACTCGCCCGTGTACCCTGTGATTACAGACAAGAACGGTGTGGTGCTGTCGCTTCCGCCTATCATTAACGGAGAACACTCGAAGATCTCGCTGAACACGAAGAACGTCTTCATTGAGTGCACGGCCACGGATATCACCAAGGCGAAGGTTGTGCTCAACACGATGATCGCCATGTTCTCCGAATACTGCGCCAAGCCCTTCACGGTCGAGCCTGTGCAGGTTATCTACGAGGATGAGACTGTCAACCAGAACGAGTTGACGCCTAGCCTCAGTAACCGCTCCGTGGAGGTGCAGATCAAGAACATCTACTCGATGCTGTTCGGCAAGGGTGAACCCATTAACCTGGACGTCGACCGCATCTGTAAGCTGTGCAACAAGATGCAGCTGGATGCCAAGCCCTCGGGCAACGGAAAGACCATCATTGCGGAGGTGCCGATTACGCGCTCGGACATTCTGCACCCCGTGGATGTGATTGAGGACGTCGGTATTGCTTATGGCTTC
Organism: Phytophthora fragariaefolia; assembly: GCA_030267785.1. Lineage (NCBI taxonomy): Eukaryota > Oomycota > Peronosporomycetes > Peronosporales > Peronosporaceae > Phytophthora > Phytophthora fragariaefolia. The sequence goes on along the minus strand of BSXT01002149.1, from coordinate 32,706 downwards.
AACAACATTCCGCTCACGATCCCGCACACCCAGACCATTGGCATGGCTCAGCCGCTCAACAAGCTGGGCGACCTTCTCCGTGACGAAATCAGCCGGGCTGGTTACATTGAACTGCTTACCCACGGTCTGTGCTCGCACAAGGAGAACTTCGAGTACCTCAACCGCGAGGATGACGGCCACTCTGCTGTTGTGCTGTCGAACCCGGCTACTGTTGAGTTCGAGGTTGTGCGTACATCTATGCTGCCTGGTGTGCTGAAGACCATCCAGAACAACAAGGCTATGTCGATTAAGGAGGGTCTGAAGCTTTTCGAGATCTCGGACGTTGTGGTGATTGACGACAACACGGATGTTGGCGCCAAGAACGTGCGACGCATTTGCGCTGCCTACACTGGCCCCACCGATGGTTTCGAGGTTATCCACGGTCTTGTTGACCGCATCATGCAGCTGATGGGCATTCCGTCTGAGCTTGAGATGCCTGCTGGCACGAAGGAGTACTACACCATCACGCCCGCGGAGGAGCGTACATACTTCCCCGGCCGTTGCGCGTACCTGACGCTGCAGAAGGAGGATGCCAAGCCTCTGCGTCTTGGCACGTTTGGTGTGCTGCACCCACAGGTGCTGAAGAACTTTGACCTGCTCAACCCCATCTCCGTTTTGGAGATGGACCTGGAGCCTCTGGTCTAAGAGCGAAAGTATCAACACTAGGAGACAGACAAGAACGCGTGTGCGGTGCCAAAGGTGGATACATCGCACGAGAGAAGTAGACAGGCGATTGTGGGTTCATTTGATGCAAATCCACGTGTGCATGTGCTTGTGTGTGCTCGGTGTTCAACTTGTTTCTCTGCTGAAGCTAGCAAGATGCGTCATGTTTATTTATGAGTGCATTGCTCAGTTTGAAAATAGCGCAAAGAAAGCCTTGCGTGTTCGACCAAACTCTTCACGGAACGCTCAAGCCCCACCTCAAAAAGTTTCGCTGTGACGAGTGCCGGCACAAGTAGTTATGAACGGAGACGCACTGGATCGCGAGTTGGCGTCGTTGGCCGACACGATCAGCGTGAGCAACCCACTAACTTTTGGACACAAATCTACGTGGTATGTTTTACGAAAAGCTCGAGGGCATAGCTGTTGTCTAATACCAGCGTATATGCAAAGGCACACGACCACAAAAGACACGGAGTTGGTAGTTAAGCGTGAAAGTGAATATGCGAAGACACTTCCAAAGAGGTTTGTGCTTACGGAGCCCCAACATGCGAAGAGGGACTTCTCGATCGTTGCTGCCGCTGCCAAAAATCCGGTGCAACCATTGCGTCCGAACCTGTTGCTCAACGAAGATGGCAGCAGAGGAAATAATCCCACAAGTGCATCATCCGAGCTTATAAGCAGGACTGCCGTAGTTACACCACCACCGCGCGTGCCGATCGCTAAGCGAAGCCACATGGATGGTGTTCTTCGAGGGATTCCTGGGGGGTCCGAGCCTCTAGCCACCACTCAGCAACGCGCGTTCGTCTACGACGGTGAAATGGATTATATGAACCGTGAAAAGGACACAAGTCGCCACCGAAAGCGTGATGCCTACTCCGATTATGTGGAAGCTCGGGCACGATTCAGCAAAATGCACAGCGTCAACTAGGAGCGCGGTAGAGAACTAGTGATGAAAGTAATGCTCATGGAATTTGGTTAATGCATGGCGAATGTCATTCATCTCTACTGTAGTTGCACTTCAACCCAGAAGTGCCCGTAAGAGATACTTAAGTGACGAGGAATGGCACAAACCGAAACATGTATGTATGCATCATTGTCTACTCCACTGCTAGATTCGAAAATGTTACTCTTCTATACCATCATTATCTACTCCACTGCTAGATTCGTCTGACAGAGGCAGCGGAAGGGCAGAGGCAATTATCGATTCGACTGCGATGACGGAGTCATCACTCGAATGATCTTCGACAGATTGGGGAGCCGACGCCGATAAGACAGAGTGATCACTGCAATCGCCAATGTCGTTGGATCCGTCATGATTTAGCACTAACTGGTGCTCATCGCTGGCATCGTCAGCACTTTCACATGAAGCTGCAGCAGCTAGAAGTTCGTGAGCTTGTTTCAGTAGATTTTGTGCTGGAGCTGCAGTGTGATCTTCGTTCGCCTGCAGTTGCTCAACGTGGCGTTCTTGGTCATGATGACCTTGCTCACGCTCTAAGTCTTCGTATTCATCTTCATATTCGTCCTCGTCTTCGCCTTCATCTCCCCGGGCTTGTTCTTGCTGTTGTTCACAACCCGATCCTTCATCTTGGTTGTATTTAGGGCCATCTTTTAGCGTATCAAAGTGTTCTGTCTGGTTCTCCAACAGTCGATCATCGTGTCCTTTAACAGATATGTCCTCTTGCCCTTCTTGCTCCTCATGTTGAACAATATTCTCTTCGTCTCCATCTCGAGCCTCTAAAACGAGTCGGTTATCTGTCTTCTTACTTAAAGTTATGTATGAATTCGCTGCGTGGTTCTCGTCTTCGAGCCCCACCAATTCATGCATTGCTTCCTTCACCATATTTACGCCATGCCCAAAGTTCTCAGGTTTATCTTGGCACACATCTTCAGCCATTTGGTGATGTTGTATCTTATTCTCGTCCTCGTCGTGGGAATAGTTATGGTCATGGGCTTGTTGAGATCCCAAATAGTGTTGGCCTTCGTAGTGTAGCTTCAGATCTTGCTCCTGCTCGAGAAATTCTCCTGCTTGCTGACATTGTTCTTTTTGTAATAGATTTGGCTCTTGGATGGGCTCTTTAAGCTGTCGTTGATGTTCTTCTTGATAGCATAGCTCATGCTTCTGATGATGTTCTTCTTGGTGCAGATTCTGGTGCCATTCGTCTTCCAATCTCAAATTTTCGCCTTGCAGTGATTCGTGTTCTGCATCGATAGAGCGACACACTTGGTCGCGCGAATAATTGTTTTGCCCATGGGGTTCCTCTGCGCCATTTTTCTCCCTACGGAGCTGTTGTTCATCGTGCTGCTCAGGTTCGACGTCAATGTCCGGTGCCGATATCACCAACGTTGCCAGAGACTCAATGTGTTCCAACTAAGACATTTACACAGTAACCACATTAAACATGACTTCAACTTTCAGCCACCACAGTGCACTTACCTGAACTTGAGCATCGGAAAGTGCAGCAACCAGATATCCCCGGTGGGCTGCAGCAGCACGTTTCTCCCGTGAGCTTATAAAGCGTGTTCTCTCCACACTAGCTTCACCTGGACGATGTCTTTTCTTCTTTTTGGTTGATTTCGGGTCTTGTGTCAGCGGAGTTTGAGCTGGCGAGACATTACCCGTCGTTTTGACTGTGCATATGCCCCCTTTCCCTACATCGCCATCCAGTATTCGCTGCACTACACTGTAAGGACTCTTGCTGGACTTCTTAGACAGTTTGAGTTCTGAAATTGCGCCAGCCAGTGCCCCGGTCGACTGGCATTGCCCAACCTGGCTGCTATTACCCAAAGCAGCGAGACGATGCTGCGGCTTTGCTTTTGAGAGACGATCAGCTGCCTCTAATATATGTCGGAGTGCGTGGCCACCACGTTTGACCGTGTCTTTTTGCTGATAGAGCTCACGAAAAAATCCCTCCTCCCTTTGTTGCTGCTGGTGTTGAGGACTTCCATCGTCATGGAGTATAGCATCTGGGATACATAGAGCATCATTATCATCAGATTCAAATGCTTCGATTCGTGGTGGAAGTTTTGGTGCTATTGGTAACGAGTGGAGAGTGCTTCGAGGATCAGTCTTGAATTTCCCAGACTTTCCTTGATGACGATCTTCTGTTGGAACAGGTTTCCAAGCAGAGGCAGGGGGCTTTGTTTGCATCATGCGCGCTCCTCGTGTAAACGGACTTCTTAGCGTTTTAGTTGTCAGTATGAGCGAATCTGCTGGCTCGTCGTCAAAATACTCGGCATGTTTGGGCTTTTCACGAACCGGACGCAAAAGTGCTGGAGCACTAGCACTGCTTCTAATACCGAGTGCGTTGACTTCAAGCGATGCAGTTGCATAGTCAGCATAAACAAGGCAACACCGCTCGCAAACCCCCACTGTTTTGTGGAGAAAAATTGGATCTTGACGGTGGCGAGCAAAATCCTCAGTTCGTAACGTGGGGTGCAAGTATCGTATTACGGGTGGTATAAGTAACTCACGTCCTTGCCACGTTTTCGCACTAGCTTTTGACCCGCCTGTTTCTTCAATACCAGAATTCATTGACTTTAAATGTCGAAAGATACCAAATCCAATTCCTCCGGCTTGTTGCACAACTCGTTCATCAGGTGGCCATTCAACTGCAACTTGGTTTTCTTCACTGACTTTTTCTCGTAGAAACTTCAGCACATGATGAAAATGTGCAAGCACAGCTTTATAAGTCGTAGGCAGTAGTGCGCGATGGGCCACAACTTTCGCGCAGCTTGCACAGCGCGTTTGGCCACGTCGAGGCTCTTCACCTACAACAGAGCCACGGGTAGAGCTTAATGATACTGGTCCGGTCCCAGAACCTTGAGCAAATGCAAACATCGGAACTTTGGCATCGCTTACTATGTCCAGGGGTCGAATTGTAGGCTCACCAGTTGGCATGTCGGGTGTTATCATTGTTGTGGGAGCTAGTGGAGGCTGTAAGCGGAGTGAAGAGCTCCATAATAACCACAGCCGATCGTCAGCGTCTACTTGAAGCCGCAATACCATCCGTGCGATTCGAAACTTATGATAGGACACGCGCGTGACATGGTCGACGACTCGTTCACATAGCTGCTGAACCATTCCAGGAAGCATCGAGCCACGAACTGGCTCCGGTCGAGTGAGAGCCTCAGCACCGCCCCCCTCCTCAAAAGTGACACCACGCTCATAAACACTGAACCGAGCGTCATGAATTGCATGTATATTTACACGTCGCTCTAGCAGACAGAGCTTGGGCGACCAGATTGCTCGCAAAGTCGAATTTCGAGACCCTTTTGGCAGTGCAAACTGTTGGAGGATTCCTCCTAATTGAAATGACCCAGTAGAGGAATGAGGGATGTCAGGCCTTTTGAACAGGAACTCCCGAAGCGCTTCTGTGTCGTAGTATTCAATCGCAGGACTTGTACTTTCCGCCTTCGGGAGATAGAGATAGTATGCCACGATATCTGTTGTTGCCTTTCGCTTCGTAAACGAGTGTTCAATATGCGCAGCGGTGAGATTTGCGCGGTGTTTGCGCTTGATTCGACCACTCTTACGACTCGTGAAATACCAAGCAACAGGCTGTGATCCACGGTATATCACCGTAGGTGGCACACTCACTCGTGGTCCACCCCCGAGATCATCCGTCGTCCACAGGTAATGGAAAAGATTTTCTACCAAACCATCACCTTCGAGTGACAATGGTGTTGCCATGTCGAACGAATTCTCGTGTGCACAGTGCAGTTGTTCCCTCTGCACATGTTTGCGACAAAAGCTCTATTTCAGGGTCTTCATTCGGTTGGGGTTTCTTTCACCCCAGTGATATTCTTCACATTGGTGTATCTCCACAACTGAACAGTTCAATATACTCTCAAACCTCAATCGGTAGTCCGCATACGTCGAGTTTTGTCGGATGATGAGAAGCAATCAACAGACGTCGCCACCGAAGACTCACGGGGTGGATCCAACCAGCGGTGCCGCGGGGGTTGGAGCTCTTGAACCGGAAGCAAAAGGTCAGCAAGACTTGCAGCATGCTGTGGATCTGTACCAGAAGGGCATGGAAATTGCACATGGAGCAACAACTTTCGAAGATCATTGTCGTGCTATTGAAAGCTTCAGTTTGGCCATCGCTATCCGTCCAACGCAGGCTCGCTTTTTCCTTGCTCGTGGCAATGCTTTTCGAGCCATCGGGGAACTTGAACGAGCAGTCAAAGATTACGGGTCCGCCTTGTCTTTAGACGACCGCAGTGCACTATACTACGCAAATCGTGGCGCTTGCTATCGGAAGCTTAACCAAACAGCTAAAGCTCTCGAAGATCTTACGAGCGCGATTGAGCTGGACGGACGCAAAGCACCTCACTACTTCATCCGTGCGCTTGTGCTACATGATGCCGGTTTTTACCGAGAGGCGATTGTTGATTTCTCAAAGGCACTTGAAGACGGATCAACAGCTGCTGCAACAAATGCTGCAGCAAACAACGCAGGCGGGTCAGGAGGGGCAACTGTAGCTCCACCTGCGAATGGTGGTGGTATTGGAATTCGAGTCGAATACCGAGCACTGCAGACACGCGCAAACTGTTACCGGCGTCTTGGTCACTTGTCTAAATGCATTGAGGACTTGCAAGCAGCAATTAAGCTGGATCCACGAAACGCTTCAGCATTTAGCGCTCTTGCGCTCGCTCACTTTGAGTGTGGTGACTTCGAGAGATCTGCTGACGGGTTCACTCGAGCAATTGAACTTAACTCGGGGAACGCCAGCTACTTCAGTTATCGTGGATTGTGTTATTACCGCCAAGGCCAAGCTGCTGCAGCAAAACAGCGGCAGCAACAGAATTCTATAGCCACTATAACCAGTGGCATGGGGGCCTTCGCACGACAGTGTCTGGCTGACTTCAATAAGTGCATCCAGCTTGACGGTCGTGACCCCCAAGCATACTTCTACAGAGGTTCTGTAAGGCTTGCACTCTCATTGGATCTTGACCAAGCACCTTCAGCAGCATCCACCAACAGCATGAGTACAGATGCAAAACCTGTTAGTTTGCCAGGTGCTGCCAGTGGAGGTGTAAATGATAGTGGCGAAGCTCCTGTTTCCGAAATAGTTCCGGCAGCTTCAATTGTGAGCTACTTGTCTGCGTCTGAACAACTGGAGGCAGCATTTGCAGATATCGAAATGGCTTGCACCTTGTGCCCGAGCGGTATTCCATATCAAATAGGAATGGCCATGATAACTCAGCTAAAACAGCGTCACTCTGAAGCTCGCTCAATGTTCGAAGCAATCGCAGCAAGCGGATCAGATAACCACAAGAGTGTACTGGTTGATTTTCACACAGCACTTTGCTGCCACGCGCTCGGAGATCATGAACGGGCACTCGAATTGCTCACAGACGCTCTTGATGTTGTATCGGACGAGCCCATATTTCTTGAAGCGCGCGGTCTAATTCTTCAAGAACTGAGTGTGCATCCTTTAGCGGTAGCAGACTTTTCATATGCGCTGGAACTGCTTGAAGGATTCGAAGAGAGCAACGCAACCACAACGCAAATCCTCGGTCTACGATATTTGCGCGGTGAAAGCGCATTGAGACTAGGCCGGTTCCAGGACGCCGTTGACGATTGCAGTGCTGCTATTACAGGCGGTTATACAGCTGACATGGCAGCTCATAACGCTCGCGGTATGGCGCTCCGTGGGCTCGGAAGTTATGATCTCGCGCTTCGAGATCTCAATGTACGTATCTCCATCAAACGATTTCCACGTATGACCTCCATTGTCCTGTGCTGTTTACAAGTACACCGATTGCTTTGTACTCTAGGTTTGTGTGGCGCAAGCACCTGAAAACGACATTTGTCGGTTCCACCGTGCGCTTTGCTTAATGGAGTGCTCGCGCTACTCCGAGGCCCTGCCAGATTTGCATGAAACTGCGTCTCACAATAGTGCAGACACGAAGTGCGCTCCAATTGTTTTTTTTTTCTTTCTTGTGTTCGTTGCTGATAGTCGTACTCATCCCTAATGTGTGGCAGCAGATTGTTGTACTACATCGGTCTCTGCTACTACCACAAGCATCAACCCAACGAATGTATTGCGTTCTTGAAGCGCGCGCTGCAGAGCGCACCACCCCAAGAGTTGCTACCTGATTTGTACGTGCAGACCTGGTATCTTCGATCCTTGTTTTAAATTATAATGACATCTCTTGCAATAGGTATTACCACATGGGGCTGTCGTATGCACTAGAGGGGCAAAACATGGATGCTGTGGAGCACTTCACCAGTGCGTATAGTCACTCGCTGCTCGTTGAAAGAAGCATCGAAGCAGGGAGCAATCAGGAAGATGAACTCCACGACGCTAGTGGCAAGCAGAGCCAACGTCAACAACTCCACGAAGCCCAACTCCTGTACATTCACGAACGGGCCAAAGCCTTACAGCTGGAGCGATACCATGCCGAAGCTCTTGCAGACTTCTCCTTCGTAGTCACCCGGCAGCCCACAAACGCTCACGCATACTTCCGCCGGGGATTCGCTCACAAGGCGCTAGGTGACTTTAACGCTGCGGGCCACGACCTCCAAACCGCTCGTCTCCTCGATCCGAACAACCTTCAGCTAGTCGTCAATTACAAAGAGCTCCGCGACGTCGAGTGTATAGTTCTCTGCGCCCCAGGAGAAGAGAAGCGCTTCTAAATCAATCGCAATATTCTCCTCGTCGCCAAAAACGAAACTGGCATGTGTCCGCATATCTTCATATGATCACGAATGGTCGCGTATCCGCCGTTTGAAGCCTACCACAGTGAGCAAGTGATCCGGCAGTGCAGGGCCGGCACAAGTGCAGCGATTCCTGCGCCGAGATCATGGGTAATATCTGCGCATGCTGCAACTGGGGTCGAGGGAGTTCCGACACCAAGGATGCCACAGCGAAGAGGCTGGCCACGAAAGACGCGTGGTTCGAGCAAGATTCTGTGCCACTCGTATCTGCCAAACACGGTCCTGGAGACGACGACGATGCTGATGGGAGCCTAAAGAGGACCGTGTTAATACGATCACCACGGTCTACAAGTGCGTCAGCCACTGATATTGATGAGCTCTCAAATCGACACAGAACAACGCAGTACATCCAGCAGCGGCATGAAGACGAAGAGAGACAATATCACATTCACAGGACCAAGTCAGCGTCAGTGGACTCAAGCGGACACATTCGTAATTCTAAGCGGTCGGGTCATGTAGATGATGTAGAGCACCCCAGGAGCCGCGGCAACAAGCATCACCACTATTCCAGTCTTGGCATGGAAGGTGAGGACCAACCTCGGTTTGAGCGAAGAACTGCTAGGTCATCGTCCCTTGAGGTACAGGACAGCAATCGTGAAGTGCGCTCTCCTTCAACTCGTCGGACTACTTCTCAGTCGCAAGACGCTGCTTCATTTGCAGATGACGAAGTTGAAAGCGTAGACACCTTCCATGGGTCGACCCGATCGCACAGGTCGTCCTCTGCGTCATCATCACCAAAAGCATCATCTGCAGCTGGATCCCCTAAGAAGAAGCCGCGCTACGGCCGAAAACACTATCGCGCGAACGTAAATCGTAAGTAGGCACAATCCCCACAACGACCAACAATACTAACACGACGCACTACACGTGACAATGTGTTTGCCCAAATTTTCACTTGTTCTCACTTTCATTCCGCTCTCCTCCGTGTCTGTTTCCAAAAAGCACCGGCAACCCCACAACTACTTACATGCATGACATGGACTGACCAATGACTCACTCACTCTCTCGTAGGGGTGCTGCCTTCCTCGATTGCTGAGCCTGTTCTGCTCTTACTATTGGCATCATTGAAGGATGGTGCTGACCTGCAACGCTGTATTCGATCATTTCGGCATTGAATTGATGTACTGGAGAAGCCGCCGCTCGGAGATGCTTCCGTCCAAACCGGGAATGCCTCCTCCTTCACTAGCAACGAACTTGAAAATAGGCTCGTCGCTCTCAAAGCCACCGAGATTGTACGGAGCCTCAGTTGGGGTGTAGATGACACCGTCCACCTCGTGCGTCACACTCTTAGCGAACTTAGTCAACATGTACTCAGTCTTGGCCAGACGAAAGTGATCTTTCATGCGCACACGAAAAGGCTCCTTGTTGTAGTCGAACGACTTGTCCTGTTATTTGATGCATCAGAAAAAGCAATACGACGTCAATTAGATAAAGCTACCCGGTCACCGCTTTCAAATACACATATACATACGTTTTTCCGTGGCACGATGATTTCGTTTTGCAAGCACTGCAGCCGTTTTTCCAGCTTTTTCTGCCAAATAGGTGTGCCTTCCAAGAAAATGATGTCAAACGCAAGGTACCGAGCAACCTTTGTGTCATGGTCCTGGTCTTCCACGATAAGTCCGTCAATCAACGTGTTGACCTGGAACTCATTCTGCGATGTTCATATCTCAGTTAGCTTTGCATCGTTTTGATCGATACAGTATTATTCTGCAGGCGCACGTACCGGCGCCCTTCGTCGTGGGAACTTCATCTCCACCTTCGTGAACGTCATGTCTCGAGACACGACGTACGTTCCGTCCGCAGTCACGTACAGAAGGCACCGACGCCTACACGTATGATGTTGAGATCAACTCAATTTCTTGAAACACATAAGAGCATCCAAACCGATGTAAAACCTACCCACGCGCCCTCCACGTAACAAGGTACGCCTTGGTCAAGCATCCCTTGCGCTTGTATGCTCCCTCAGCAACGTGTGTCGCCGTGAACGGAATAGTCTGCAACGAGAGACGCGTCAGCTGATAATCTAACTTAGACCGACACAAGAATGACATGCATACCTCGCATCCAGGGAATCCTTCGATGCCAGTGAGCTTTTCCAGCGACTTGGTTAGTTTCTGGTGCTCCTCCGACGAAGTAGCCAACGTTTCTCCGTAGGATAAAGGCTGAACTTCGTCCATCCACGAGCGAATTTTACGACGCTTTGCTGGGCGCTGCTCCTGTCGATCCGGTGGAATGTACATGGGCGCTTTGTAGACGGGAGGAGTGGGGAATCCACCCGGGGTAGGTGCTCGTCCATTGCTAGCCGGCGACAGCTTTGCGGGAGCAGCACTGGGAACAGCGATCTTCTGCTTCCGCACGAATTTGTTCGCTCTGTCCTGTTCCGTCACGACCTCGTTGCCGACAGATGACTCGCTCTTCCGCTTGCGAGTTTCGTCGTTTTCCCATCGAGGAGGAGCAGGCACAGCTAGTTGTGCAGATTCCGATGGGAGAGTACTGAAATACTTACGATACAGTCGCTGCGACAACAACACCAACCCTTTAGTCATGAGAACGCACTAGCCATCGGTGTCATCATTTGCAATACCAGCAGCGCCGCATTTACCTCCAAGTAGTGTCTCGAATAGATTCCGGGCTGTGCCGAGGCCGCAAACTCGCCCACGGCGGCGTCTAGATTCAGTCCGCAGTGCTCCACCAAGAAGCTGTGATCAGCACCGACCCCATCAGTCTCGCTGGCTATGGCCCTGCCAGCACCGGCAGCCACGCAGCATTCCTTCGCACGCACCTCACAATGAGGAAGCCGACGAAGTTGTAGCCCTCCGTGCTGTACACGGCCACATCCATGTCCTTCCTGTCGCCCTGCAGGTGGTCGGCCACGGCCTTGCAGAAGGCCTGCGCCATCTTGTCGTCGTGGGCGTCTCGATCCTTCTCCTCCGCATCTGCAGCACGCCAGCGCACCGCCACGTCAGCCGCGCGCCATCCGGACGCGTCGCCTCCCAGCGCCGCACGCACCTTCGGGCGTGTCCACGCGCAGCTTGACGTACTGCACGTCCCAGTCGTCCCACTCCCTACAGCACAAGCAGCGAGCGAGCACTCGGCCAGATCAGCCGCGCCCGCGTCCAGCGCAGCACCCCGCAGCGGCCACGTACTTGACGTCGTGCAGAAACGTGTCGCTGCCCGTGGCGTCGACCACGAGCCCCACGTTCACCACGGAGCCCGAGCGCGTGTCCGCGATGAGCTTCTCCATGAGCGCGGACGGCGTGTAGCTCTTCCTGGCCGAGAAGTGGATCTCGTAGCTGCGCGCAACCACGAGGCGTTAGTCCGGCGCGAGGTGGGGCGGGCGCGCCTGCCGAGCGCCTACATGGAGGACAGCGGCGCGCGGATGGGCAGGAGGGGCGCGCTCTGGACGCGCGTCGCGTACTGCGGCGTGCGCTCGAACTGCTGCCAGCGCGCGGCGTCCCAGCGCAGCAGCTTGCGGCCGCCGCCTCGCGTCTGCTGCTGCTGCTGCGCGGCGCGCAGCTTGGCCGCCACCTCGGCGCGCGTCGCGTCGTGGCTCATGCTGCTTCAATCGAGGAGTGATGGTCCGAGGCCTGCACGGGTGTCGTCGCTCCGAATCCTACGGTGTGGTGCCTTCTTCCGCCTTCCCGCGCAGTTTGACACGGAAAAACCTCGGGGCACTTCAAACTGCGCGGGGGGAAAAACCTCGATCGGAACGCAGAGGGCGGACAAGAGAGGAGGGGGACGCGGTTCCAATGGTCGATCCGCTATGGGAGGGAGATTTCAGATTGCAGTAGGTATAGAAGCGAGGGAGAAAGACCACCCCGACACAGTGACGGGGTACGAGCTTTGCGCTGCTGGCCGCACAGGTCTCGTCTTCGGTCATGCGGCGGGTGCTGGGCGCGTGGCGCAAGTCGCGAGCGGCGAGCTCCAAGGAGGGGAATGAGGTGCCTGTTGTCTGATTGTGTTCATATTTCGATGTGTGAGACGCTCACGCGGCGTCGCTGCCGACTGCAGGAGCTGCAGGAGGTGCTGGGGAAGCTGCGCAAGCTCGGCCAGCGCACCACGCTGGAGCAGGTGCGGCGTGTATTGGGCAGCGGAGGTTGCCGACGCGCCGATCTGACGTTGGTGGATGGAACTTGAGTTCAGTTCAAGGAGTCGCCGCTGGTGACCAAGCTGAGCTCGCCCATCCAGTTCCACGGTCTGGGCAACATGATCTACAGCAACGCCGGAGACAGCGAGGAGGAGGTGCAGAAGGCGCTGCACGTGTGGAGGATCGCCATGGATAAGGCAGGCAGCTGGGCAGGCATATACTTTCAGATGAATATGGGGGATTCTTATCTATCTTTACGGTGCAGGGAAGCGAGAAGGCTAAGTTCAGCTACGCCTTGTGCATGAAGAAGGGCATCGGTGCGTGCGGTGTGCTGACGTTGATTGAAGAAGGCCTGCGACAACTGACAAGATGATGAAATACAGGCTTTCCTAGCAAGGATGCGGCAGGTGCGGTTATGTACTTCAAGGAGGTGAGCGGATAGTTTGTCATGAATGCAGATGTGACCATCCTTAAGCTAAGTCAGTGTGACTGTGTTTCAGTTGGCGGCAACTGGGCATGGCTGGGGTACATTCGCGTACGCTGACGCCCTGAACAGTGGTGATGGTACTCGCAAGAACGAGAAGAAGGCTTTCGAGCTGTACTTAACGTGCGCGGAAAGTGGAATCCCACCGGCCTACATGAATGTCTCCAATATGTACATGTCAGGCGCGGGAACGAAGAAGGTAAGCTGCAGTTTTGCTGCATGTTGCGCGGTACATGCAATCCTAAAAGTGAAATTACACCATTGCCAATGCAGAACGAGTTGGAGGCGTTGAAGTGGTTGATTAAGGCAGCGAAAGCAGGCGACGCGACAGCTAAATCGCGGTTGGGCGAGTACTACTCACACGGCAAGGGCGGTGTTGAAAAAGACCAAGCTCGAGCTGTTCAGTACTACAAGGAAGCTGCCAGTGCAGGCATCGTTACCGCGCAGTTCAACTTGGGCTATTTGTTCCTAACCGGTGACGGCGTGCCCAAGGACGCATTGCAGGCAGAGGCTCTCTTCCGCAAGGCTGCTGAAAAGGGTTTCGTCATGGCGATGGTGAACCTCGCACAGATGTATCGTACTGGATACGGTAAAGTGCCCAAGGACGTCGAGACGGCGCGCAAGTGGCTAGAGCTCGCCGCCCCGCACGACCCGAACGCGAAGGAGCTACTGAAAGTTTTGACAGAGGAAATTGCCACTGCTAATAATTGAGTTTTGGTGAAGTTGTTGAATTTTATTGATGTGGCATTTCTATCAAATTACATTTTGCAACGTTGCCTAGGGGCTAAAGACTGACACGAATGCCTGGATCGTACACACAGCGCAGACGATGGAGCTGATTGCTAAGATGATCCAGGCCGTAAGTTTACGTCGGTCGGTATTGGGCTTATCGCGCCGAATGCACACGTAGGACACGCATGGCAAGACGTACGAGATCAAGAGACCCACAGTGGAGCCCATTAGGTTCCACACAACAGCGACTCCGGGCGATAGTAGTGCAATCGTAATGACGCCGCTCATGATGGCGACAGTGAGCAGCACGTGAATGACAGTAGCTTTGAATCGTCCCGAGGAAGAGGACGTCGCATTGATACTGCCAACCAATGTCGTTCCGTTGGCACTGGTAGGCAATAGCGACGTTCCTTCTCCAGGAAAAGCCTCCTCATTCTCGGAATCCGATGAGTCAGGAGCATCATACACTTTCGAACGCGCCCGCACAAAGCTACGGATGATCTTGGCCAGACGAATTAGGTTGGCGCGGCAAGGCTGGATGATCAGCGGCAAGCTCAGCTGAACGGTGACCAACAATCCGAGGCGCCCGAGGTTCACCAGCGGGTCGCTATCGCTGAAGTTATTCAAAATATCGCCTTGAACACCGCCCTGCTGCCGGAACGCGAAGAGGTAGCCCATAATTCCAACGAGAATGTAAAATAGCCAGGTCGAGAACATGGTCGACGCCACGATCTTTTTGAGGCGATGACGCGTGGGCTTGTGCAGCTCGCGGTACACAGGCAGCACGTTGAAGTGGCAGAGGAATGACACGGAGATGATGGGAAATGCGTATGCAGCATCTGCCCAGCTGTCAGGGACCAGCTTGATGGGAGTCTGTGGTTCTGTCTCGACTTCAGCAGCGTCCGCATGCTTGAACGTAGAGACGGCCCGGAAAGTAATGGCAATAGCCAGCACGAGAACTGACACGAGGCTAAAGATGGAGGTGAAGCGTAGCGCGTCCATGGAGCGCGCCAGTAGCGCCGGCGATACGAGCAGCACGCAGCAAATGGTCAACACGTTCTGCTCCATCTCGGTGACCGGCCGGTTGTACAGGAACCGCGCGCCCAGTGAGCCCACGAGGTCCTTGGTGAGGATGACGTACGCCACGAGCGTGAGGAACGTGAGCAGCACGAGTAGCACGACGGTGACGCGGCCGGCGCGCGCGCCGAGCGCCGTGCGCACGACCTCTTCGTAGGACGCGGCGCGGCCGCGGCGGCTGCAGCTGACGATCACGTAAAGGCTGAAGGTGGAGGCGGAGGCGGCGATGACCATGAACACGAGCGCGACCGCGATGCCGCACTTGTCGAAGGCGAAGGGCAGCGACAGGATGCCGCCGCCAATGATGGTGCTCACGAGGTTGAAGACGGCGGACGGCGCCGTGGCCGTGCGCGTGGTCGCGTGCGGCCCGGGCGAGAAGAACTCGTGGCTCGCGCGGTTGCGCTCGTAGCGGTACACGCCCGTGTCGACCATGTTGCCCTGCGACGAGGGGGGCGCGCTCTGCATCTCGGCCTATGGCTTGCGATCTGGCGAGGGGGCGGCGGAACGAGAAGTGAGCCGAGCCCCGACACGCACTTGGCCGGAAAAACCAGGCGATTGGCCAAACGCGTGCGCGGAAAGGGCGGCCGATGGGATTTGACTTGGCTCTATGTCGTCCTTCTTCAACTATTCCTGTGGCCGTTTAGCCTTTGAGTTGACAACGCCGCTACTGCATGGAGTCGTCCGTTCGGGGCCGACGAAGGATCGGATCGGACTCCGAGATACTGTAGTCGGCTGCGGTAGAAGTGATGGATGGCTCACGTGCAAATCGGGAACTGAGCGGGGGAAGCTTCGCCGCAGGCGGCGGCTGCTGCATGCATGTGGCGTGGAAGTTGCTGTCGGACAAGCTAAATTGCGCCGGTGATCCTTAAGGGGGGGGTCAGTGATTCCCTCCCTTGCGGACATCAATCGCCTCCTTCACGGACTTGGCGTCGTGACGATTGACTTTGGTCTGCAGATTGAACTGTAGCTTGGACGGTTCCTCGCGTGGCTCCCAGGGGCCCGTGGCGAACAGCGTGAAGCGGTGGCCCGCCGCGACGGAGACGATAGGCCCCACGCCGTAGTCGCGGAAGCTGCCGCGGTCCACAACACCCGGCTCGGTCAGATCCGTTGCACCAACCTCGGAGCCTTTCCGTCCCAGACATCCAGACGCATTCTGGCCCCACGTGTACAGGTTGCCGTCGACAGCTAAGGCGCAGCTGTGGTGGGAGGACGTGGCAATGGCTCGGCAGCGAACATGTCGGTGCCGAAGCGTTAGAATGCAGGCTAAACAGCAAATTGGATGGGTGAGATGGAGAGCGAAGACCAACAAGCACAGTGCACTTACTTGGTAAGGCTGCGACCTTCTGCTTCCCCAGACCAAGCTACGGAATACGACAGGGCTGTTAGTCGATTATTGAGAGGCACATCCTAGCTTTCGACTGACAAACCTGTCCTTGAAGGCCGCTTCCAAAGCTGTACACAAAGCCACCGGTGATGTCGCTACTGGAGGGAGCGGATACCCCAGTAAGTCTTCGAGGCGCTCGAGCAGGAAATGTTTCTTCTAGATCGCGTGCAATGCAAAGCGTATGCCAACTGCCGCAGCATACGTCCAGTACCATGCACTTATCAAGTGAGCTTACGAGTTGTGGGTGAAACGAATCTTCGTTGCCGCCGAGTCCTAGACGTCCCCCGTCACCGCACCCGAAGGTGAAGAGCTGTCCGTCAGCAGTCACCACCGCAGTATGCACGGCCCCGCACGACACTCGCGTGATTCGCTTTTGCTGGAGGGCTTCCACGATTGTTGGGATCGGAAAACATAGTTGCAGCCGTTTGTCTTTGATACCAGCACGCTTTGCTTCTCCCAGCCCAAGTTGACCGCTCCAGCAGCTACCCCATGTATAAAGTCTCCCCTGGTCAGTGATAGCTGCGGTATGCGTATTACCTACGCTTACAGTAACTACGCGAAGCTTGTGCATTGTTCCTACTAGCACTGGCTCCACTGTGATGGATTTACAACCGTGTTCGGACGTTCCCAGCTCGCCATACTCTCCTCTGCCCCATGTAAAGCACTCCCCTTTGTCATTTGTTATCGCGATGTGCCCATTCGTTCGACCGCAGGCAAGATGCGCCAAACTCTTGTTGGTTATACTTGAAATCAATCTAGGAAACAGAAAGCATGATTCACGTCCGTCAGAGCAATCCGAGTCCACTTCATCCGCATTGTCATTGTTTTGCTTTCTTCGTCGACACCCTCTTGATCTCTCGGCCAGCTTGGCGGCCTCATCGAATATGGCGTGTCCCGCACCACCCCATGCAAAGACTTGTGCATCTTCTGTTCGGGCGAACGCAAAGTTAGCATCAAAGCCCTGTTATGCGTAAAAGGATCAGAGCATTAGACTGGAATAACGCGTAATTCACTAGGAATTTGCTGACCGAGTAAACGTCGGTGACGTGTGCACCCCGAAAGCTTTCAACTTCAGTAGGTATTTCGCAGGCAAGGCGGTGGCCCAAACCTAGCTCTCCGTTAGAGTTAGATCCGAAAGCAAACACCCGCCCAGAAGCTTTTGACCACCGTTAAAACGTCAGCGTAGCACGGTGCAGTTGCCGAGTTCGAGATCCACTCACCTAAGATTGCATCCTGTTGAAGCTCAAGCAGCCGCTGCTCATCCAGTCTAGCAAGTATTTCGGGTTCATGCACCCAGTCCTGAATGCGAGCTACCAACTCAAGTTTCTTTCCGTCTACAGGTAGATCCAGTAGTGTGCACGCAGCGTCCAACTCGGCCTTGCGCCATAAGGACACATCGACTTCACGCCAAAATTCGCGCGTCTTTGGAAGACTGCGAATTGGTACGCCCTGTACAAACAGTGAGCACTTGTAAGTTCCGCGGATACATCTTTTACTCGATCACGGTGCACGTTTTACCTCATACGAAGGTAATTGTTCACGACTCCAAATCCGCTCGCGTTCATTCGGATCCGACAGCCGTGCGATCCTCGCCTTCCGTCGCACACTCGCTCTCTTGCTCTGGCCGTTTCGGCCCAGCTTATCCTTCTCAAGACGCATTTGCGCTCTCAAATCATCTTGCAGTGCGTCCAGCAGCTTCATAGCGCGCTGCTCGCGCATCCGTTCCAGCGGGTTTGATGCCGCCATGGCAGATCGATGAATTTCACTTGGCGTCGTTTCGCGCAGATGAAGAAAACGTTGTGCAAATCTACAGTAGTAGTCGTTGTATGATATTCTTCGTGCAGATTGAATTGACTCGGAAAAACGTGTAGTAACAAATATTTCAGCTTTGTGATGGAATCATCCCAAACTTTGTTCTGCTCGCTCTTCATTTTAAGCGCTAGAATTGTTTCTTACGCAATGAATCGGTGAGGTACGGTAAAAAAACTTTGACGTACTTTGTGATTTTCCGTTTAAAATTCTCAGAAATTTATTTCAGAGTTAAGCAGTGATTCGGATTCCATCATGTGGTACACGCAAATTACGATGAACTCGCTGGGACTCGAGTACGGCTCGTCGTCGTCGGACGAGGAGGACGAGCGTGCGTCCGCTGCTGTCTCGGCTAAGGCCGAGCCCACTGCTGCGATCGCTACTGCTTCTTTGCCTGCAGTCGAAGCTTCAGCTGCAAGAACCTCAGAGAATGTCGCGGAATCTCCAGCCAAGGCAGCCGAAACGAGTGCCGACTCGACTGTGCCAACACCTGTGACGGTTGGGCCTACGGACGACGGGGACGACGAAGACATGCTATTGCGTGCTGGGATCCCCCCAGCAGTCACTCCTCTGGCAGATGACCACGAGACGCAGCAGCGCATCGAGCGGTTTCTTCGCGTTCAGCGAGAACGCGGCCAGGACTTCCAGACGACACTGCAGGACAAGAAGGAGGTGCGCAACCCGTACATCCTGGAAAAAGTGGTCGAGTACTTCGGCATCGATGAGCTGCAGTCCAATTTCTCGTCCGATGTGTTTGATCCGCATGGCCTCCCGTTGCACGACTTTGCTGATGCATTGGCGTTAGAACAGAAGAAACGCGCGGATGCTCGTGCACAGCGTCAATTGCAGCAGCGGAATGGTGCTGACCCCCGTCAGGTGCAATTCGTACCAGCCAACCCATAAAAATACACGGTAAATGAAGTAATAAGGAGGTTAGACGGCTGCGACAACAGTCCCCTTCGTTCGCTGTTTCTCGGCTTGCTTGCCTTCAATTCGACCGTGGCCTTTGCCGAGACCTTTACTGCGTCCATGGGCGATGGCGTCTTGCAACATTTCGAGAGATTCTTCTCGGGAGGATAATTCTTGTTCCAGACGGTTGATATCATTTTGCGCGGAGCTTAACCCCGCATCCATGCGAGCGAGCTGCTCGTCGGCTGCTTTCTTCGCACTACCCCATTTGACTTGCTTACCTCGCTCGCGTGCGAACAAGTAGCGCTGAGTCTCCAAGTCCGCTAGAGCCTGATGACTACTCAATATATCGCGTTTTAGCTGTTCACAGGTAACAAGTTCCTTCCGAGCATCCACCTTAAGTTGCTCGGCATTGCTGCAATGCAAACACGGCAACGGTAAAGTGTGTACACGGCACCTAGATACCAATGCGGTGGTGTCGATCGTGTGCAGGTTCAACGGATGCGCATAGCGACAACGACCTAATTTCTGGAAATTAGTGCATATTCCACGCCGGCCAAATGATGGACAAACAACACGCTCCAGTGTAGCAGTGGTAGTAGCAACCGAAGTCACAGACTCGTCGCCATTGTTTATCAAAGCTACGCTCACCGCCTCTGCATCAACACATTTGTGTCCAGTATTCGGGTAGGATGCGCGGGCTTGATCAATCTTGGAGTATAGTTTTTCGAGAGGTGTATGTGAACACGGGGGTAGTAGTGTGCACTTACGGCATCGACGAAGAGGCTCGCTCATCCGTATAATGGAAAGGGGGAAGGGTGATACTCCCGAAGGGATATCTGCATTGGCACCCCCTGTTGCCGAATCACCTCCCTTGACCACGTTTGCTAGACTGATAAAAAAATGCTTGAAAAAGATTTCGTAAAGTCTCTCTAAGCAAGGTATTAGCTTGAAAGAACAGAGCTTTGCGAGCTCTTCGAGTCCTTCACGAGTGTAACCAATCTAGCGGAAATGTTTGAACAAGTTAGCGATAACATAACAAATTAGGCATAAGTATCCTTACCCGCTCTTGTTGGCAAACGAGCAACAACTTGGTTCGCACGAGATTTGCCGATAGAGTGTGGAGATGCACTTTTGTTGCTTGTGCTTTAATTTGTTCTGACAGCTTGTTAGCATCCGGGTGGGCGAGAAGGATCACGAACACTCTCTTTGCATTAGCTTCTGCCAACAATGGAACGAAGAAGTGTTGCTGTACGCTTGGAGAAATACTGCACGCAAGAAGTTGTTACAGCTGACAATACTATCAAATGTACACTGAAGCGCAACGCAGTACCTTTCGAAGCGCTCAATTGTGAGGTAGGATGGCATGCCTGTCTTTGGAGCGTCCAACCGCTTGAAAGTGTCCTCTAACTTGCCTAGAAGTGATTTTTCTCTACAAGCTCACCAAGAACAATGAGAACTTTACTAATAGATCGCATCGTGCCAGAGTATAGCGAAAATACACACGAAATTCGACTGGCATTAAGTGTTGCAAACCGGCAGGGCGAGTCGGCTGTCAAGGACAGCAGCGTCTTCCGAAGGATTCCTGCAAACGTGGACTTGCCTGTGCTACTCCCACCCTGATCAGTGTTAACTCGTCAGAACAGGATTTCGCGAACAGCTCTTCGCGACAAGTTGACTGAAAACGTACGCTGATTATAAAGTTTGTGCATCCAGTAGCAGGGTCAGCTTGGATATTGCTAGAGACCTCACGAAGGCAGGCTGCTGCCGCAGGATTGCCTAGAAAACGTTCGATGTCGTCCGGCACGAGACGCTTCTTCCTGCGTGGCAATGCGGCTGCTGTTATCCCCGTTTTCAAGAGGTTTTGAACTAGGATGGCACCGAGTACCATTCTGACGCGGAGTCGTTAGGCAGAGCTGGGCAGCGGGGCTTTGGCGTTGGAGGGTACGCATGATACAGTGCATCGAGCTCGGTCCAAAACCCGAAGGAGATCCGCCAGTCCTGCTTGGGGGCCTGCGCTCGCTGCGTGGCCGGCCTGGAGCTGCTGCCGGCAGTGGGCACCCGCCCCGCCTTCATCGCTGATGTGGTGCTGCTGGAAGATCGCAACCATCTCTGACAGAGGCGCGTCGATCTCTGAAGTTTTCTTCCTTGAACCTTCTTCCATGTTGAAGTCTGGTGCTGCAGATCCCCCTCATCTTGCATACATACAAAATGCCAATAAAATCGAAGCGGTGCGATGCGAATAGAGAGGGAAGCGTCTTCTCTTATCTTTGGCCCCGGGTCAGATCCTGAAGGACTTCAGCCCCACGTCGAAAGCCGTCGCGAGCGTTGCACGCCGCCGTTCACACCTCAATCCGCGCCATGCCTGCAATCAACATGAGCCTCTCGTCCGCCTCCCGCCTGCTGACCAAGCGCGCCGGCGGCTTCGCGCTGTCCGCTTCGAGCCGCAGCGTGTACACCAAGGGCCTGGCCAAGGACATGATGGGCAAGTCGTGCTACAACGGCGTGAACTTCATCATCCCCGAGAAGGCCACCGTGTTTGAGGCGATCACGCGTATGGCCGGCATCAACCTGGGCTGTCTTGCTGTCAGTGGCGAGGACGGCATGTTTGTAGGCGTCGTCACGGAGCGCGACTACCTGAAGAAGGTGGAGCTCCAAGGTCTCACCGCGAAGGACACGCAAGTCGGCCAGATCATGACACACCGAGCTCGTCTCATCGTGGCCGGGGAGAACGAGACCCCTAACCAGCTCATGTCGAAGATGCTCTCTAGCGTACGTGTTGCTGCGGATACTATTGAGTGTGCTAGCAGGGTGTTATTAACCGAGGCCCATCGTTTGCGCAGGACGTCCGCCACCTGCCGGTTATCAACGGCAACGGCGACTTGACCGGCATGCTTTCCATCAAGGATATCGTGCGCGAGATCAACCGCGAGCACGATGCCGATATGGACACGCTCAGCAACTTCGCCCTGGGCCACGGCGGCCACTTCGTGCTGGACTAGGCCCGCGTGTGCCCCACTCCCGTCAATACGTTTTTACTATCTACAAGCGACAGGCACCCTTCGAAAGTAGCGCGCTGGGCTCCGGTGAACTCGCAACGAGTGGGCCAGCGGGAGCGCGCTGCTCGAGTCGCACGGCTCGCGCCCGAATGCAATAGTAGCCGCACGACTAGTTCTTAATCTCGAATGAAACCAGCGCGAGCGAGTGCTGCTGCTCGACTTGGTGTCGTCCGCCATTCTTGTGCATACGCCGAGCAACTCTCGCGTCCCCACTGCAGCGGCGGGTCGCGCCGACCACAGTATGACGACCGGGCTCTCTATGGCGCGAAAGGCTGACTCAGTGTCCACACGGCCAACCAGCAGCAACGACGGCGCCTTGCTCGATCTGAAGTGAGGCGCGCCCCCGTCGCACGCCGCCCCTCACGGCCGCGACTACACTAACCGCAGCCTCCGCGAAAGCAGGCGCCGGCCCGGCACCGACATGGATACACCCGGTGGTCCGACTCTTTTGCGCCCGCCTTCAACGTCCCGGCCAATCAGCGCGCGCGTCCCACTATCTGTACCGATCACGGGCTGTCCACAGTCTCGCGCCGGCCAGAATGGCACTCGCCCGCCCGCCCGCAGGCACGCGACGCAGACCTCGACGCGGCGCCTCGCTGGCATGAGCGGCGCCCCCCTCGACGCGGGGCTGGACGCGGGCCCCGGCGCGTCGCTCTCGGACGCGCAGCAGGCGCGGCTGCAGCTCGCCGGGTACCTCTCCAGCGCGCTGTCGCTCGGCGGCTCGCTGTACGTGCTCGCGCACTTCGGCTGCGGTGCGGCGCGGGCGCCGACACAGACGCAGCTGCCGCGTCGGCTGCGGCTGCGCGCGCGCGTGGACTTCATGGACAAACTCGTGCTCGTGCTGGCGCTCTTCGACCTGGTCACGGTGGCCGCGCGCGCGGTGGGGCGCGGCGTCGTGCACGACCGCGCGCTCTGCCGGGCGCAGG
Source organism: Phytophthora fragariaefolia (assembly GCA_030267785.1). Taxonomy (NCBI): domain Eukaryota; phylum Oomycota; class Peronosporomycetes; order Peronosporales; family Peronosporaceae; genus Phytophthora; species Phytophthora fragariaefolia. The sequence continues at coordinate 9,808 of BSXT01002149.1, read as the reverse complement.
CGGCCGTGATCCAGGCCGCCAACCTGGCCAGCTGCAGCTGGATCTGCTGCATGGCCTACAACCTCTACCGGTGGATCGCCGGCGGCGAGTCGGACGCCACGCGACAAAGGAGGTTCCCGCTTTTCCTGGCCATTGCAGTGGTGCCCGGCGCGGGCTTCGTTGTCTTCCATCTTTTGAGTAGGGTGGCGGGACGCTCTTGCTTTCTTGCTGGTAAGGTAGCCAGTGCTAACGGTCGGTGGGTGGTCTGGCTCCGCGCAGCGAACAAGTACGGCGACGCGACGTTCTACTGCTGGCTGGACGAGATCCGCTACATGTTCCTCAACTTCTACCTGTTCTATCTGCTCATGATCGTCTTCAACTTCGTGCTGCTGGCGCTCATTCATTTCAACATGAAACAGCGCGTCGCACGGTACGAATGCAGCTTGGCTGCCTGTATTGTACTTCGAAGTAATAATGTTGTATTGACCGATTTTGCGCGCTGTTTTAATTTATTTGGTGCTGCTGCTCAATTAAAACCCGCAGCCACGACACGGTGGAGGCTGATACGTCTTCCATGCTAATCCGGCGCAAGCTCCTGCTATACATCGTCATTTTCATTGTTCACCGCACACCTATGATGATCTACCGTAGTAAGTCTGTTTTGCACTAGACTGCCAAAACAATTGGAGGAAATGACATGGCATCTCATTGTGGTAATTTTTGTGAAGTTTTTGAGGCTGCGGGCCTTGAAAACCTGAACATTGGCCTCGCTACACAAGTGATACAAGACTTGAACGGTTTTTCCAACTCGATAGTGTACGGAGGAATCTGCCGCAGGCGTACTAAAGATACGCCTTTGCCCCGTGATTGCGAAGCTGAAAGCGTATCTTCACCAACTGACAGCATTGCCGGCGGATACGCGGTCAAGAAGCGCGGTACTGGGATAAGTGACGACAATGAGGCTGCAGTATGTGCATCCACAAGAATTGGAACAACATTAACTCATTCTGGTCGCAAAGTCTCCTGCGAGTCGGACAGTGGCGATTCCAGTGTAAGCAGGAATACCCACTCTCGGAAACCTCTCGGAGTCAACCCGGACGAGCACTGCTACACCTATCGCAGCTGGCAGCAGCGTCTGCAGAAGCGTTTTTCGCTTCATCATGCACCACCTCCGACGACAGTGGAGCCCAAGAAAATTTCAATTTTCGCGTCTACTTTTAACATGGGTGAAAAGGACGTACATGAGCGTGAACTGGTAAGTAAGTACGCAGAAGCGAACGACATATTTTTTCGAGCGAAAATTTGTGCTAACAAACGTTTTATGACTCCACAGCGCGAGTGGATTCCATTAGGACTGGATGTTTATGTTATTGGAGTGCAAGAGTGCATGGATCTCGCAGACTTCCAAATCAAGATCTTGCGTCATCTCGTATCGGGCTCTACGAGCAAATATGTTCACTACTCTCGCGAGATTGGCAAACGGGCTACAGCGTTAGGCTACCACGGCTACATTGCACTCTGTATTTTTGTACGAGCCACAGCCGTGGCATCGGGCCGCTTTCGTATGCCCCACAAACAAAGCAGCAACAAAAATGCCCAGGAAGTATTTCGCGGAAAGTCCCTCTTGCTTTTCGGCCGTGCATCTAACAAAGGTGCTGTGGGGATGTCGTTTCGGTTCGACGATACGTCTTTCGCATTCGTGACGTGTCATTTGGCGTCTGACTCATCAAGTTTGAAGCGGGTCAAACGAAAGAAGAGCTCAAATTCCGTTTTACAAGCACAAAAAGGCAGCGGTGTTGGTGATTCTTCCGCTGATTCTGGCTTCCTTAGCCATGGCGTAAGTGTTGCACGAAGTAGCGGCGGAGATACCGGTGGTAGCAAAACCTCAGTGCCCGAGAGCGCGTCAATGGCGGCACACCAGCCACCTTCCAAAGTACAGAGGCGCAACCAAGATGCGATGGAGATACTTCAGCAATTGTACCTTGATGAAGAAGACTATGGATTTGGCTTTGCTCAACTACACCACCATAGCTTTATTCTCGGTGATTTCAACTACCGAATGACTCGAAAGAGGGCAACACCTGCAGAAATGCTTGATCTACTAGTGAATGCCGGAACTGAGCACCACCATACATCTGAGGATGTTTACACGATGTGCCTATCGTCACCGTGTTCTCCGGCGATACTTCAAACTTCCACAAGTGAGCAATCTCCTCAAGCCGAAGAAGGCGACTTTCGGCAGTGCATTACCCCCAAAGTGCAAAGCCCGACTCCGATCGCTGCAGCACCAATAAGTCAGCGGTACGCCAGGGGTCGTACTGGAACTGCCACAAGTGACAGTGGTAGTAGTTCGGCGCCATTCTTCCTTAAGACGCTGATCGAGGAGCACGATGAGCTGTACCAGCTGTGTCACTCTCAGCAGCTTTTTCACGGCTTCCAGGAGAACGATATATCGTTTTTTCCGACGTTTCGACGCATTCGAGGGCAGGCACTGTGCGAGCCCTTTGACGCTGATATGTTCCATCGGAACTACTCTCTCGTCGCAACTCATGGCGGCTACCGAGTACCATCCTACACAGATCGCGTCTTCTATAGCTCCCTTGCTGGTATGCAGGACTCTCTTCGGTGCCTCTCGTACGACTCCTGTGAGGCTGTAACCTCTTCGGATCACAAACCGGTGTCAGCGTGTTTCGAGGTTGCGCTGTTGGTTTCATCACAAAAGACTTCTACAGCATCGCTCTTGACTGAAGATGCTTCGTGGAACGCAAACTCGACAGACGCTAACCCCATGATTCTCCACGCCGATCGCACATTTGCTGCTTCGAGAATGAAAGATGTACCTGGAGCGTGTGAGCTCCGCTTGCGGATCGAGTTCCGCTCCATCCACTGGATCGATGCTTTTGACTCGGCGATTTTTGATCGCGCTGAACACGTTCAGTTCGGTTTTCTATTTCCACTGCCGTGCGAGGATGTCTTTGCGCCACAGCGCAAGTTGCATGAGGTTGCGGAGCACTTGACGTTTGGCGGGACCGACAACAACAATCCCGGTGGCATAGGTTTTGCATCCACCATCACACCCACTTCCAACTTTCACACATTGAAATGGCACGAATTCGTCAACGGTGGGCTCCGGTACCACACCCTGGCGGGGTCCATCGGGCGCAAGCATGTGGCCGTAGTGTTGCGTTCGCTGGGGCGGGGGCGATCCATGTCGAAAACTCCTTCAGCTTCGCGATTGCTTGGGGGTAGTTGCTCCCCTTCTCCGCATACCAGCGCCACTTCGATCGCGTCCACGTGCTCACCGACGCCGCATAATAGCTCTGTCAGCTCCACTTCGTCTTTCTCATCGGAGATACATTTTGGTCACGGCACATTTTGTGCGGAGGGCATGACCAAAAAGCGCGAAGTATGCGTGCCACTGACCCTGGGCGGCAGATTGCTGGGTCGCCTTCAATTGCGAGTGTCGCTGCAAATGCGCCAAAAAAAATGACACCGGTGTTCACGGCTGGAAGTGAACAGTCGACAAAAGAGCACGCCATGCTGGAGTATCGACCTCGGTTCTCCTCGTGTATAAATAGTAGAAATGAATACATGTACTTTAAGTACATTGTCGTAGATGTACATGTAGTGAGAAGTACTGTAAGCCGCTAACACCACAAAACATAGCCACGTCTCACAGTCAGTTAAATGACCACCAGTAAACAAAAGTGGACACGCGGACACCGACAAATACAATTTGGAGCACGAGTCCGCACTGCGATTGGCGTGATACATGTACGCTCACCAGGAGAACTCCCACCTGAGAAGTAAAAAAATCACTCACAATGTCAGTCCAACAACTTCCACTCTCTTTTATCCCGATCATCGACCACAACGGCCGGACCACCTCTTCAGATCAAACCATATTGAGGTCAAGCGCATTAACATTCGGGAAGAGATTGTACACACTGCCGACGAATCCCGTTTGAGCAGCATCGTCGATGTTGCATCGATCATTTCGTCTCCACCCATCACTGCGAACGCTTTTCATGGCGAAACTCACCAACCCCCGCGATCCGGGCATCGACAACTGCGACCCCCCTGTACATACTTCTGATGCATAGATCTTGCACGACCTTGGAAATTGCTCCGTAATAGCAAATTAAATACCAATAATACGTACAAATACAACCAGTCACATTGTATGACCCACCGAACGTCCCAATATATCAACAGGCAATTGACACCACGCCGTCCGGCCCGGCATGAACCTGCTGACGCCGGCCATCGCGCTACGTCAGCAAGAATTCAGCCCACCCCAACATTGCCGCGCTTCTTCACAGCCTGTGCAGGACCCAACAATAAAACCGCAAGAACTGTTGCGAGTCCATCCGCCAAATACCACACACATGTTGTGTGACTCAACGATGAACCAGCTACGTCTTATAATACATGTAGGTGATAATGACGATTTATCGTTGTCCAGGTCCGACAAATTCCTCGTACTACAACGCAAATTGGACGGGCGCTATCGAAACGCGAAGCCAGACAGGATGAGGAAGCCGCCTCGACGGCCTCGAGAAATTGGGGAATGTCACAACTGCGATCATAGTCCCCGCGTTGAAGTGGGATCATAGACGTTTACTATGGGGCATTTTTTAACGCGGCGCCGCATAGAAGCCTGCCTTGTTGGATGGGCTGAACGTTAATTTGACGGCAGCCTGGACGCATAGATGACTAGTACTGCGTTGGCTACGCTAAGGCGACAACGGTCGCAATGCTCGGCTATTAGTTGTTCCTCAGCAACGACCCAAGGCGCCCACGTTGCAGCCTACAGGTCGTATCCGGGATAGGTCATGTTGCAGACAGGTAATTTGCCAAGCGCTGCGTCATGGACACGCAGTGAGACAGTGTCATGCGAGGACAAGTTAACGCGCACCAGAAACACGCAACGCAACGCGCATGGCTACGCACTTGAAGGGCGCAAAGGCGCGCGGCGGGCTCGTCACATACAAACACCAAGTGGGATTTTGTAGCTGTTGTAAATCAGTACTTGAGCAGCACGTTCGGAGCTCGTAGCCTGACAATCGGCAATATTGCCGCAGCACTAAAAGATAAAGAGGGAGCAAGCTAACTACCACGCGATGTTGTTAATGTACAACAGCGTACTTATCTCGTTGCAGCCAACACCTTGGCGACCTCTTCTCGTGGTAACTCAAACACGTATTAATATATGATACACGTAGCTGCTGCAAGCTGTCAATCACTGCGCCATATTGTAAATCATCGATAAGAATCGGGCACACCCAATTACAAGGGGCAGCGGGGAGCCAAATCTCGGAATGAAGACCACTTGGACTCCAGCTCTGTTGTTAAACTGGATTATGGTAACTACTCTCAGTGCAAGGCCATTCCTTGAATTGAATTCAATTGGGTCTGACATGCTACCGGTTCTGGAGTCTACCCAGGGCCCCATTGCCCCCGACAAGGACTCCCAGTCCTCAATACACAAGCATCTTCTGGTCTTCCTCCTCCAACTTCTTTCATCACCTTCGCGCTGTCCTCTGCTGTCCTAATCATCATATTAAATATGCGCACGAATGCTTAGTGCCGTGACGCACGGCGTTGTTTATCTCGCTATTTTTTTGCTATTGGCGACCGCCGTGGAACGCTTTTTTCTGCTGCCGGTTCCCCTGGCAACCCGACTTCCGACCAGCCGACCGCGGATCCGAACACAGCACATACTTGCAGCAAGAGTATTAACCCAACTGAAAACGACCGAACTCGAGGATCTGGCCCGCCCGTCGAGGTTTTATGACGCAAATGCCGTTGGCCGCAGTGAACAGCGCTTTTGTATCAGCCTGCGCTTCAAATCGAAGTAGGACACTCGCGGACATTTGCACTCGAGAATGCAGCCGAAGCCGACACGGTTCGTCGTGGTTCGGGCGTTGTGATAGTACGATCGCATTACGTGTACATGTGCAGCTTATCTTCCAGTCATTCCGTTCTGCGGGCTCGTGAAACGCAAAAAATCGTCCAGATATCGTTTTTTTGTAAACTTCTGTTAAGTCGAGAAATTTACGAACATTTCATTTGACAGAGGTTGGCTCCTAAATTTTCAGCCACCAGAATCGGGTGCACATTGCTTGCTTCGGCTTGCAGCTTGCTGCCGACCGAGAGAAGTAGGCGGCGGACTCTCGTAAACCCTTTGGTGCGGTCGATCCCGTCCAACAGAAAATCCATGTTCGAGGTGGTGTCCAATCCATGCCGGCGACGCGGCGCGTAGGCTGACGGCCTCGTATGAATATCCCCACTTGACCACGTAGCCCTCGCATGGCAGCCATGTGATACTGAACGTTTTGCATTGCTGCCCCAGGATCCTGGATACAGTGGAAAATGGCGCTGTTACTTTACTGTTTCGTTTTGACCAGCGTCTTCAACCAGGGCTATCCAAGCTCGGGCTCTGCATAGTCCGCACTGCCTCAGACTCACCGACATTGGATAGACGGCGTGCCCAGCTCCGCTGCCGTCGGAGGCGACACCACCAGCACCAGCATGATCACCAGCATGCCGAGTGTCGATCGCTGGGCGAGTGGCTTACTGGCTGGCCCACAAAACGCCGGCATCACCGCGTGCGTTTCTCGCGGATATCTCGGCGCTGATGTGCGTATGCGTACCAACTTCTGTCGGACATTGCCGGCGACGAAATACAATCTTTGGACCAGTAGGCCCCTTTCGAATAGCGCCCCCGGCCTCACTTTGCGATTTCCCTTCTACTACAGTAGTACTACAGTAGTGTGCAGGGCCCGACACAGAGGGACTCGACTTCGTCGGGATCGACCTCGCCGCGCCTTATTGCCATTGGCGGCTCGCTGCATAGACAAGAAGAGCGCGCACACCCAACCCCAAAAGTGAGCGTGGCTCGCGTCCGGACAGGCCTTGAGACGGCATACGCACTTCTAGTTGTCCGCTTCAATGCCCGGGAATCAAGCACCGGCCGCGACGGCGCCACGCGCACCGGGCGGCGATAGTCACCGGGTCCCAACGCCACAACAACAAGATCGATTTGGCTGCGAGTCCACGACTGCCTGGTCCCCAGCCTCGCCCTCCCACACCTCGAGCGACCTGCTCTCGGCGTCCTTCAGCGACGCCATTGAGGAGGCCGCCGCACTTTGCAACCCTACGATGCGGTGTGCCATTGACAATAACGCTGCCGGCCACCCACCCCACCACATCAGCAGTAGCGGCAGCAACAACAGCAGTGACAGCAGCAGTTCGCTCAAGAGCGAGCCTCGGGCGGACGACCCCGCCATGATGACCGCCTCGACCTCCGGATTGGATCGCGGCATGATGGGCATGCTCACCAACAATTGGAACCTCAACGCCGGTCCCCCGCGTGCGCCAACCGCTAATTGGGGCTTTGAGCCCACGCCCTGCGACTCGGAGTTCACGACGGACGCCAGAAACCGGCCCGTACCGCTGGCGGGGGCGGGCTCCATGATGATGACGGCGCCAATGAGCACTGGCATGACGCAAATGATGGGCGTCGAGACCTCGGGGCCAAGATTCGCCAGTGGCGGTGCAAACAATAGTTGCAGCAATAACAACAGTATGCAACTACCGATGACCAGTGCAGCAGTGACATCGCTTGGGCCGGATCCATTCTCTGGAATGGACAATTTCGTCATGCCGTACCAGGACTGCGCGACACTGCCTGTGAGCGACTTCCCGCTCTACGATGGCGGCGGCATATTCAACAGCGCTGGGATCCAGTGTACGTCTGTCGGGTCTCAAATTGTGAACAATCAGCTCAACGAAAGCTCGGTCCCATATTTCGGCAACAACGGACCGATGATGACCACGTTCCAACAGCCTATGTTCAACGAGGTGGCCCAGCCACTGGCTGCCTCGATGGCAGCTATCAACGGCGGATTCGCTATGCCCGATTTGTCGCTGCAAGAGGACGATGACAGCGACTGGAACGGATCTTCCTCGGGCTTCTCAACAGTTTCGTCATCTCCAATTGCTAATAACCCGCTCCCCGCACTGTCCCCCACTAACGCCACCGTAGCACTCGTGGCGTCTCAGACCGGAGCCGAGCCCTCGGCAGTGAACAAGGAAGGAACCAAAAAGCCCAAGCGAATACGTCGGCTATGCTCGGTCACCGGGTGTGGCAAGCGTGCACGGTCTCAGGACCTCTGTATCGCCCATGGCGGCGGCCGTCGGTGCATGGTGGAAGGGTGCGAAAAGAGCAGTCAGGGGGGCAACATGTGCATTAAACACGGCGGCGGCAAGCGCTGCAAGCACCCAGGATGCGACAAGGCCGCGCAGACCAACTCCTTGTGCAAGGCGCACGGCGGGGGCCCGCGCTGTCAGTTCCCAGGTTGTACCAAGAGTTCCCAAGGAGGCGGCTTCTGCCGAGCTCACGGGGGTGGTAAGCGCTGCGCTGCCGAGGGCTGCAACAAAGGCACGCAGCGCGGGGACTTTTGTGCGCTGCATGGTGGCTCTCGCTTCTGCGAAGTCCCAGGTTGCATGCGAAACGACCGCGGTGGGGGCTTTTGCGCACACCACGGTGGGGGGAAGCGATGCAGCATTGCCAATTGCAGCCGTTCCTGCAGGAGAAACGGGCTGTGTTCAACGCACCTGCGTCTACTAGGGCAAGAGACCGGCGGGAAGGTCGCGATCTCGACGGGGGTGACTTCGGTCTGAGCCGGCCTGCGGTTGCCATAAAGGGTTTATAACTGCCAAAACTGTAAGTAGTAGTAATTATCTAGTGAACTTACGACTCGAATGAAGAGCTGTAGTACGTTTAGTGCTGTGAACACGGGTGTCGCGAGACTACCAATGGAGCCTTATCTATCGATGTCGAAGATCATATACGATTTGCCACCAGTCTCGTCATGCCGACATCAGACGCAGTAAGCACACCAAGCCACGTCAACTCTCGACTCGGAGCCGAATCACCAGGACAAATACGCTGTAAGACAGCGCCAAGGCTCGCCTTTCGTGCATGATGTTGTTAGTTATAGGCTACTACTACAGTACAGTAGTATTTTGGATCAAGTTGAAGTCTGTGTTGCCCCACCTTGCTCGACTCGATCAATTTCAAAGTTGCACATCGCGGGTACAATACTCTCACGTTGATTATACGTTAGTCGACCTTACTCCCTGAACCAAAGTGATACTGAGATCTGAATTCGCCTAATTTTCCAGGAGTTTGAAGAGATCAACTTTTCATTGCCTTAGAGTCTTAAAATACCTACTGCTCCTAAGCGCCGGAGGGAAGGGCATTTTCTTGGTCGATAGAAAACTCTAACGGACTGTAATGCACCTAATAATAAAAATACCTCCTGTAGGTGTGTTCAGGATATGATAACAGAATCCCCAGATGAGAATCACGCCCACTTACAGGAACTGAAGGAATGCCTACTGGATATGACATCCCAATACTGGAAAGGCGGGGTTGTTACAACAATCTCAACGATGTGGAGACACCGCCTTGACTTGCTGCCGACTCACAACATACCACCCAGTCGCCCGCTTCAAAGCTCAAAGCTGTGAGCTATTGAAGTGGCTGCTCTGGCAGTCTGTTGCGCCTATCCTGAACGTGAGATCTTGCGCCTGCTGCAGCACGCATCCACGGCTGCATGCTCGGCCGCGTGCCTACCTGCGAGGCGCTTACCTGAAGATTGTATGCCGCTGGCAATTGCTGGCTGCGTGCTTCGGAGATTGTAGTACTTAGACTTTGTATAGACTTACTTGCTTATAGTATGGAATTGACTCTGCGGTACGGTGGCTTGCGGGGAACTCGAGCTCTCTCTCACTTCTGCTTTTGTTGCTTTGCAAGCAA